>QFDD01001220.1:0-28304 GCA_006871305.1 Vachellia collinsii
TCCTCATATGGTATTTTTTGTGCTGAACCTAGTAGCAGCACTTGGAGTGTTGATGATGTTCAAACCATTCTTGCCTGAGAAAAAGAAATACCCGTCAGAACAGTTACATTAATATCTAAGAGTTAACATGTTGCTGCTGAAGCTTGAAGTGAGACTGATAAGGCTGGGGAAGCCAGAAGAGAGAAAGAAACAGAGCAGAGAAAGAGAAATTGAGTGTAAAGAGCAAGATCCATGTTCTTTCTCTCGTTGAGAGCAATCTATTGTTGCTTCATAATGGTGGTTTAATATATGTTTTGTTTAATTTAATTGTTTTTTATGTTGAAGCAACTTGGTCATTGTGCCAATTGGCATATACTGTCCTGAATGAAATTTTGAATCTCCAGTTGCTAAGGTTCCTATTTTTCAAGAAGTTTCATATTTATGGAGATTGAGATGGAGTGAAGGAGATATTACCAAGGTGCATGTATCCAGACAGGTCAAGTCATACTTTAAATTTGGTCATGGTGACTCGATCCAACTCGTTATGACTCGAATTGACTCAATCTTAAAAACGTCCACATGTAGAGTTTTATTTTTTTTTTGAGATCAACCGAGTTAATATTTTTAAAAGAAAAAGGGATGGAACAACATCGTTTTGTACCTTTTTCAATTTTTTTATTTTTTGAAATCTGAAATTATAATTAAAAATTTCAAAAGAATAATAATAGAAAACACCCTCACTTCACTTATTATCAATTGGGTCACCTCATCTCACCTCCAACTTTTTTTTCTTGGTGCCCAAGCTCTTTTTTACCCCTTCTCCTTTTGCTGGCGAAATCTTCCTATATCTTCTCTGCATGCGTCTTCTTTTCTTCGTCGTTGCTTCGTCTCACGTTGGTGGTCACCTTGGTGGTTGTTCATTATTGCTCCGTCTCTTCTCTGACTCCAACTTTGCTCTATCATGCCATTCACCTCTATCTTATCGTTGGTCCATCTCTGATGAAAGCTATGTCTGATTCCTCCCCCTTATTTTTTAGTTTTTGGCACGCGAGAAACCCTCACTTTGTCTCTACAAATCTGCATTCTTTGTCTCTGCAAGTATGCATCAGTGGCTCTTCTTCATCTTTGCATCATGATTTCAATGTTGGTGATCACGATTTCATACTAATTTTGGTGCTGATGATTATTAGTTTAGAGATTAAATGGTTGTAAGGAAAACATTGTGTGATCATATATATATATATTGATATTTTATTAGAATGAATATTTTGAAATTGTAAAGAATGTTGGGTAGTAGATAAGTTATAAATATATGATTAGTTTGGTAATTCTTACTTTATTAGTAATGACATTTACTATTTAATTTTTAGAATTTTCAATTTTGGATGGTATAATTATGTGAATGTATGATGTGATTTATTTTTTAACTTTTTTACTCCTCATCAATCTGACCCCCGAGTTGATTTTAATTTGACCCACTGACCCTAACCCATTAATTGCCTTGTATGATTCAGTTACCAGTCCGAGTTCCTGCATCTTAGATAATACAATGATATAACATGTTATCAATGGGATGAAAAAAAGTTAAGTCAAACATTTTAGAAATAATTTAAATGTATCTTATAACATGTCATCGTAAAAACCTGTATCTTATATATAGGATTGAAATGAGTAATAATGTTATTATCCCTTGCAGAATATCAAACTCATCATTCAAAAAAAAAAAATTCCAAAAAAGAGAGAGAAAACTATGCTATTTAGCTTACCAATAACCAAATAGGGTTTTGTTCTAGGACAATTTAATAATGGGTTGCAGGACAAATTTACTTCGGAAGTATTCAAGGAGTTATACTGAGTATTTGGAAGCTTTTCTAGACGCAATTTTTCCCTGAAACCATTAAAAACGGTGCAATACTGCCCTGTCCATTAGTTTGACCGTTAAAAAGGTTACGTTTGACTAACGAAAACACGTATCACTTCCTTATTGGTCTCTGATCACGTTCTCTCTCCTCTCACCAATGAGGAAGTGGCATGTGTTTTCGTTAGTCAAACATAATCCTTTTAACTATCATACTAATGAACAGGGTAAGATTGCATCATTTTTAACATTTCCGGGGCAATTTTTCCCCTAAGAAAACTTTTGAATATCCAGTGCAACTCTGTAGATACTTCCAGAGCAAATTTGCCCTTTAACCCTTTGATAATTGAGAAAAGTGCAGAACTAGAGCTCATGAAATTAGTGCCTCTGTCCACTATTCTTTTACTATTTATAGGATGTAATGTGCATTGAGTTGGTGCCACTCTGTCACCACTAGATGACACTCTATCACCACCTGAGAGTGTTCTAGATATTTATAATATCCATACTGCATAAAGATATATTTAATTCCCTCCTTTGCTTCGAACATCCTTTCCTGTTCTCTTCATGTGATCTTCCATCTTCAATTGTTCAAATTTCTTTGAAGGAGTTACAGTTACTCCAAGTTTGTCTCTTAGATAGAAAAAGCGAGAATGATGGAGAGGTTTGGTGAGGCAATATGCGGGTTGATAGGAACTTGGAACTTAGAACATGCGGAACATAGAGAGATTTAGACATCACTTGGTCTCTCACAAAATGACCATCTATCCCAATGTGTTTGGATCATACATGATGTACTGGGTTTGAGTAAGGGCTGCAGCTCCTGTATTATCACATCAAATAACAGGTGCATGTTGGAGTCTCAAATTCAGCTCAGATAGAAAAGATTTAATCCAACAAATTTCCACTGCAGTGTTGGCTAGTGAATGATACTCAAACTCGGTGCTTGATCTTGCTACCACTTTCTGCTTCTTTAAAGACCAAGTTATCAGGGAGTCACCAAGAAAGAGATAGTACCCACTGTAAGAGCGTCTAGCGTTACAGCAAGAGGCCCAAATAGCATCTGAATATGCAACATCATTCAATCCTAATGCTGGTTTTATGTGAATCCCATAATGAATATACCTTTGAGGTAGCATAAAACACGTTTGACAACTTTCTAATACTCTGTTGTGGGTTGAGATAAAATTTGGCTTAGTTTTCCAACACTGAAACTTATGTTTGGTCGCGTGTTACACAAATAGGGTAATGATCCTACTGCACTTCAATACAATGACAGGTTATCAAGAAGCTCACTAGAGTGTACTGAGAGGAATTTATTTGCAGCCATTACAGTCAGGCATGAGGAAGCATTACTCAGATTAAAACGTCATAATAAGTCGGCAATATATTTTCCTTGAGGCAAATATAGACCAGAGGAGTCCCGATGAGCTTCTATTCCAAGGAAGTAATGAAGTGAACTAAGATCCTTCAAGGAGAAAATATTGTACAGCCTAACAGTAAAGTGCTTGAGGCTATACGGATTGCTACATGTCACTAGAGTTGAATTTGGGCCAACCCAGCTCTTCACGGGCTTTCTCATTGAATTTTGAGGCCCAACCCATGAGAGGATGGCCCACGGGCTTAAGCCCGTTTAACTTTTATTTTTCTTTTTCTTTTTTAAAAATATAACAACAATTTTAACACAAACACAATTTCTTTATTTGAAAACATAGAAAGTGGGATCTAATTATTCAAACAAATGCATCGACAATAACAAATACTGAAGATCTTAAACTTAAGTTTACAAATCACACAATACAAATTTCCTACTTTATCAATTATCATCACTATTTTCAATTTCAAAGACATTTTAA
Source organism: Vachellia collinsii (assembly GCA_006871305.1). NCBI lineage: Eukaryota > Viridiplantae > Streptophyta > Magnoliopsida > Fabales > Fabaceae > Vachellia > Vachellia collinsii. The sequence goes on from QFDD01001220.1 coordinate 3,694, forward strand.
TTTCTTGTTTTCCATTCCACTTTCAAAACAATTTATCCCCACTGTTCACTACCCTTTTCAAACAGCCATTTCAATTACATTGAGGAAAATAGGTGAAATTTTTCTACTTAATAGCTTTAAACTTAATATTTCTTATACACAAACAATGTGTACTCCTACACAATTTTATACATAGAACTATAGAAGTACTCCAATTTAGTTCTTTCTGGGCATTGAAACTTTTAATGGGGGATCATTTTGCCAATTTTTCATTTATAGTTTATTTATTTTTTTTCAAATTCTACTCCAATGTATTATTATCGCCTCTCCTATATTTACTTTTATTTTTTATTTATCTTCAAAAGTGATAAGAATAGAAAAATCATAATCTCAAGATGAAAGAGTATTTTGCAAAGATGAAATCTATTTCAGATAACCTCACTCTTGCAGGTGCACCTCTTTCGTTACTCAATATGATAACTCAAACTCTTGTGGGGTTGGGGTGTTATCTGAGAAAGAGAATCTGAGTTAGACGAATCTTCAATAAAAAATACTAACATATGAAGCTCGTATGGAACCAATTTAATCTGACTCAAGCATGTCTATGACTAGGGCCTTTTCCAATTTATCTGTTCAACCTTCCTCTCCCAGTAACTATTCTGGATGGCAAGGAAGAGGTAGAAGTGGTCGAACTGGTGATGACGGTAAGAAATTTTGTCATCTGTGTATAAGGCATGGTTAAGAAGTGGCTAAATGTTACCGTCGCTATGTTCGAAACTATAAAGGGCCACCCAAACGAACTGAAAATCATAACAAAGAATATGCATAAGCTTATATGGCTTAATCAGGTGAACTGGAGCTCGAAACAATTTCAATCCAACCATACTCAAATATTTTCCAGTTTTTTCCATCTCATTGGCTCAGCCACAACCAATTTTTCCATACTGAAAGCTACTTAGCACATTTAACTGAACGTAGTAACAGTTGATTTCATCACATGGTGCGAGGAAACATTGGGTAGTGCCAGATACTAAGCACTGCATAATCTTATTTTGCAAACACAGAAATATACATAAAGCAAGGCAAATAAAGATCTCTAATTAAGCGGCCATTCCTGCTTCTTCCAGAAGCTGCTTCACCTTGCCGATGTAATCCTTCATAGCTTCTTGCTGGGATTTCCCTGCATGATACACATAAAGCAACAAGTTTTAGTGTAAGATCAATTGGTCTAGCCAGCTTTCAAGTGATCCGTGTAATGAACTATTTCTTCTTTTTTTTTACCTTCAACAGCCTTCCATGCATCCCATTTGGCTCTGCCCCCTTTGATGAACCCAGGACGACCTGGAAATCACACACAAATTCATGAACATTAAAGAAAGGGTTAAAGTGAAAATTTGTTTTGGAAGTTTTTCATCACGAACAATGATGTTTCAGAAGTTTTTTTAGAGACAATGATGTTCTGAAAGTTTCAAAATGGAGCAATATTGCTTTTTGGAGTTAAAAATATTAAAACTCATCGTTAGTTTTTTAACGGAATAGCAAAATTACTCTATTTTAAAACTTCTTGTACAAATATACACCTTAGAGCTTAAAGAAAATCCAACATCAATTCTGAAGATAAAGTTGCCAAATCTTGTTTGTTAAAAGAAAAGAACTCACTAGTGTTAACATTTCCAACAGTGGCCTGCTTGTGCAATCCATAGAGGATAAGCTTGTTTTCTTCTGTTGTAGTCTTAGGCAGAGTCTTGGCTTTCTCAGCGTACTGCTTAAATTCCTGCTGCATAACAATATCCCAATGAGTGTGTGATGATGCATAAAGACTAAGAAGTTCTCACTTTTGTCATTCATAAAGGAAAAAATAAAATGACTCCGAGAGCAAATTTTGCAGCAAAAAATTCGAGAAGTGGTTCAAAGCTGCAAACAAAAAGGTGGAATTTTAATGCTACGTAGGCTAAGTTGTAACCAAAACAATCCTTGTTGACCTGAAGTTGAATATGCTTGACTGGATTCTTGCTTGCAGTTCTGATGAAACAGATGTCAAGAACAGGGTTCTTTCCACACTACCATCAAATATTAACTTAAAACACTGAACTCCAAAAACTTCACGAAAACGTTATGCGATCCAAGTCTTCTATTCTGATTAAAATCACTGGACTCTGTAAATTTGTTTTATCATTTTCCTACACCATATCAATATTACTCGAGAGAACTATCCCCCCAACATCCATAACCAAGAAAAACATATCTGAGCAACGAACCGACTACAGAAAAATTGACAAATACACACCGGGAAAGACGCGGATCCGAGCAATTTGCTTGCTTTTACAGCCACAAAAAAGCAAAAAAAAAAAAAAAAAACGGATCGAACAGCGTGTAGAGATGAATAATATATGGAAGAATTCAAACTGAAAATTGGAGATGACACAGAAGGGTTACAAACCTCGCGATCCCGTTGGTTTTGTGAGATTGAAGGTGATCTGTTCCTACTGGAGCTTATTTTTTCCCCCGTCATCGTTCTGGCACTGCTTACTGGAAGACGATGCTCAATTGTGTTACATTCGAGGCCTCTTTATGAAGTGTTGCAGAGCAGGGCGGTTGAGAGACTTCGTTCTCTCAATAGCCATTAGCCAATCACATGCTTCCACGTGGGCATATTCCGCCCATCCCTCTTCAAAAAAAAAATTTAGATTCCATAACTACAATTAATTTGTTATAAAATGAGAGAGTTTGAGGGTAGAAGAAAAGAATAGCAGAAAAAGAAATTGAGAGAAAAAAATGTATCTTCTTATTCACTTTAAATGTGTAAATGTTTAGTACATTGTTTTTATTTATAGGGCACAAGGCATTGATCACAAACTTAAAGAGTTACATGAATATTAAGCAACTTAATAATATAATTTAGGGTTATATAAAACACATACTTAAAACCCTTTAATTTATTAGGTTAAAAAACATGATGCCATGACGTGGAATCCCACATGTTATAAGAGCATCTACACTACTATAACAGAATTGATTTTCTTTATTAAGGGCATTAATACCTTCTTTATGACCATGAAAATATTCACAAAAATTCTTTTTAAATTAGAGACGTAGACACTAGTGAGTAGTGACCTCTCATCTGTGTACCGAGAAATTCTTACGTCATTAACACAATTTTTCATAAAAAACCAGCATTAATCCTTATTTGTGCAAATAATATAGATAAAATAATTTTACTTTGAATTTTTTACATATTGAAAAATATTAATAATATTTTATAAAACCTGAATATACTAATGGAAAACTCAATATTTTATGTATAAAATTTCATTATTTAATGTTAAGCATTTGGGCCAATTTTTTAAATTAGAAGGAAAAAGTAACAGCAGCCGAAGATCATAAGGAAAATTCAAGTCGCAATTTCCTACTTTCAATAAACTTACATGTCATTGGGCCATAAAACTAGTTTAACAGATGTTTGGGCCAATAGAATTAGGACAGCTAGTTTTTAAAATATTGTAACAGTGGTTATGTTTTTATACTTAAAATGAGTTGTTTTTGTCAATTAGTTTGACGCAGTTGATTAAGGTCTTGTCACCCCGATCATAAGGGAGTATGTTTAAACCCTCTGACTGACAGGGAAACCTCATTGATGGATTTATATGTAATCATTCCCGGAAATCCTCAAAGAGGTTAAAGGGTTTTCCCTAACCTTCGTAGGGTCATCGGCTCCTACTCCTGCCTAAACTTTTTTTAATAAAAAAAAAAAGAGTTGTCTTTGTGGATATTTCAAAGATAGAATTGCAATTTAACTCTTTAAATAAAGGGAAAAACCAATTATTATGTTAAACATAAGATAAAAAAGTACAACATTTTCATGGGGTTATATATTCGCCATTTCTTCATATTTTATTTCCTTCATACTTCCTGATTCAACATGGCATTAGTTTGAACTTCTAAAAAGCCAAGAGCAGACAATATATCCTTGATGTCAAAAGTGTATAATGTCTCCTAGTGCCTCGTTAACAAGGCCAAATAATAAAATCTTTAGGACAAGCGTATTTCAACAACATTAAGAAACAAAGAAGAAGTTTAGGACAAAAATGATTTAATTCAGAATCCAGACAAACATGAGACTATAAATTAACAACCAGCCGGTGACAAGGTGACGTTTAACCTAGATTGCTCTAAATAAATCCATAGATGTTCAATCTCATACAAAGACAAAATGGCATGATCATCACTTGTTGTCTTCCTTTTATGCTTCGGCAGCCCTCTTTAGACTGGCACCGACATGGCGTGCGTTCGTGCGTTCAACAGGGAGCTTCTTGTTAGCATCAAATGCCTTCATTTCATCTGTGACCTTGACAAGCTCAACGGATCGATTCTCCCTCGCAATAGGCAAGAATCGTCCCTGCACTTGAGTGGGCATTGGCAAGCTCCTCGGCAGTGGAATCACCAGCCTGCAACAGCAAAAGTTAACATATATAGATATGTTCAACCAAACCTTTTCCCACTTTCTCAATAAGGAAAATAGTCATCACAACCTAAAAAAATTTAACAAACATCTCAACCATCTAATTTTACCTTGAACTTGCGTGCACGCCTTGAGAAACACAACCAACTAATGGCCTTGAATGTTTTCAGCCTCTGGACATTGGTCTGAAGACTTTCTAGAGAACGGTTCCTACGGCGATGATCAACAGCAATGCCAATTGTTGGAGCAAGCAATTTAGGAATGCCTGAAGCCTGAGAAATATATATATATATATATATATATTAATGATTAAATATGATACCATACAGATTAGATCAATATGTTCCTCATACTTTTTTATGCTGTAGTCACTGTCTAAGAAGAGATTAACCTAATAAATTTTACAAGCAGTAACAGCTTGTTGCACATACAATACTCAAGCACTCATTAGCTTTCTTACTGTCCTAATATTCCAGAACAACCCTTCCAATATCAGCATCCTAAAAAAACGGCACATCAGACAACACATATTGGTAATTAAACACTAAAACAATGCAACAAACGGGTAAATAGTTTTAAAAAAGAATGGCAGAAGATGTAATTTTGTCAATGAACGAGTTCAGAATTTTGTCAGTGGATTCCATTAATAAAGTATAACATATTTGTAAATAATATTTTATGTGTAGTATTTAGGTAAATATTTTTATTGTTTGCAATATGTTGGGAAAAAAATCCATTCTTGAACACCCTCTTATCCTTTGTGGCAAATAGCTAAAACCCAAATATCATATCTCCTTTCTTTACCACAAACGTCGCATCGTGACTTTGAATCACCACACCCTCCTTTGCCTTCCCGTACTGGCATGGCACCGGCAGCTCAATCCTCATTGTTTCCCACACCACCGACTTCGCCAACGCCATTTTCTCCAGCAACGCAAAACTCACCTCACCCTCTTCTTTCACGATGCTTCTCAATTCATCGGTGATTCTCTTTCTGACCAGTCCTAACCACTTAATCAACGTCAACACCACAATCTTGACCACCATAAGTATTGAACCCCAGAACGAAGAGGAGGTTGTTGCAGGCCTCTTCTCAGGATAGACCATAAGTCGAAGCTAAATCGAGAGTTTCCATGGATGAAGATTACAAGGCTTTGCAAAACTTTCTCTAGTACCATTTCAGCAATCACCCAGGAAATGGCAGCGTATGGAGAGGAAATTTTCCACCACGTTGATCAGAAAGAATTACCAGGGAAGCCCCAAAGATCCCATTGGGGCAACTTGCATGGGAAGCCATGTTCAGATCAATCAATCTAAACAGCTAACATTGATAAACATGAATGGATGCAGAGTGTTGTTTCTGAGAGAACAATCAAAGCTCAAAGAGTTTGGAAGCATAAGATTCGAGGATGGTTTGAGCCAGGTCTTCACTGGTGTAGAGTTGGAACTTAGAAGTCACTAACGGAGTTGACAATAGCCGAATCATCATCCACATGCCTCATATCGATGACATTTTAACGGTAAACATTAGCTCTCAATCACTCAGATCTGTATTACCCTGCTGTTAAACTTTCTGGTCTAAATTGATACCTTGATAATTTTTGTGTGCCTAATGCTCATACATAAAAACTTTAAAGTTATTTTTAATGCTTTGCCCTTTATACAATCCTTTGAGCATGAGGCTTCTTTGTTCCCACAAAAAATATATGCTTATATTTATAAATTTTTATTTCCAAGATCCTGTTTCTAAAAAATTATCTAACTAGTCATAACTAACATTTATTTAATTAATAAGTGGTTTGTTTGGTATATTTGATTTTAAAATTTAAAGGAGAAGATAGTAAGATTTATTAATGATAACATGTGACTAATACTTAATTATTATTTTAATCCGTGTGATTAAGTTAGAAGTACTCCTTCCAATCATACATGTAAGATACAAATTTTTTGAGTGACTTGGTTCTATATATAAAATACACTTAAAAATTTTCTAAGATTTTAATCAATTTTTTATAATTACCTTCATTAATTACATGTAATATGATATCACTACATTAATTGTCTTTTATACTCATCTTTTTCCTGCCAATTATATTTTTCACTCACTCTCCTCCTTTAAACAAGTGTATTTTTGAAAATTTAAATATATTCATATTTTTTATACATTTATTGTTTTTAACAAATTTCAACTAACTTCTTAATAAAATTAATTTAATTATTCATTTGTATCTATTATTGCAATACTTGGACATGGACACAACAGCAGAGGGAATACCCTGTAAATTGAAGGTATTAAAGGGTAATTTATGAGCTTGTTTGTCAATCACTTGAAAAGCATTTTTACGTAAATCGAAACAAAATTTTTCTCTCAAGTTCCATGCACGGTCCATTCTGTAGTTTATCTTAGAAATTGAAATATAACTCTCTCTCCCTGTACACACATTCCAACGTCTCCTTGGTAGTTGCACAACTCTCCATTTTGGTTATTGGCCAAAAAAAAACCACTCTCCATTTTGGTTAATTCACCTGAAGAATTTTCAAACTTTTCTTTTCTTATTCATAAATGAAAAAATGTTTCAATTAATTTTATTTATAAATTATCTCATTAAATTTTTTATGTGAATATATAAGTTTAACTTTTTATTATATATTGATTTTACTCTCATATATTATAATGTATATAAATGTGCAACTTCGTCATTCATTTACTATTATATTGACTTTATTTTTATGTGATATAAAATATATTAAAGGGTTAAAGTGTAAAATTATCCATAAACTTTTACTATAAGTGCATTCAACATCATATACCTTTTGAAAGTGCAAAAATCACCATGACCATTCAAAAAGGGTCAAAAAATATAGAAATTGTTAATTATAACTTAACACCGTTATATTTTTTTGGTGGGTCGATACATATTTTTGCATATACATATTTAACGGTTTAATTTATATTTCACATCCATGTCATTTTTGCTTTCATTTTGAATGTTAACAGATATTTTTGTACCTCCGAAAAGTATATAGTGTTGGACACATTTTTAGTAAAAGTTTATAGGTATTTTTTTTACCTTAACCCAATATTAAATAGGGATAAAGTTGAAAATATATTAAATTAAATTTTAGAATTTTTTTTGTTCTTTGTGAAATATGTCAAAAGTGATTTAAAACTAAGTCAAAAAAATATTTACAAAAGGTTGTCAAGAAAAGATGACTTTATAGGTCATTTGACAGTATTTTGTAAATTCCAGTTTGATACTTGTGGACTGAATTGGTATTAGTGATATTTGTGGGTTGAATTAGGCTTCTTGAATTTTTGGATTTTTTTTTAAATTTTCCTAAATATTTTGTTCACTAGAAATTACTCCCTCCTTGTCACCAAAATTAAAAAGAGAAAAAGAAATTACTCTATCCTATTTTTTCATGATTATACATGACTATATCAGATTTCAGCATAGTTTGACTTAATTGAATGTAACTCACCTAAAGATATTTTATGCATTTATATAAAATCGAACTCAAGATCTCGTCAAAACCCTTTACACTAATGTTTGTTAGTACTCCCTCCTATTTTCACAAGGTGCTTGACTGTTTTCTGAAAGATATGCGAGGTAAAGTTTACTTCCTCTAGCACTTTATTTTCTCCCCTATCTCTATTACTTATATGGACAGTTTTACCTATATCTTTATTTAAGTTATTTTTTCAAACTTTATTGAATTTTTAATGAAATATAATTATAAATAACATTTAACATGATATATTATAATGTTATGAATACCAAAGTTAAATAAATATAAATATATATCTCAAATTTTATTTTATAATTCAAGCTGTAGATAGAAGTTATTGTAGGGTTAATGAAAAAATGTGGAAGTATGGGGGAATAAATTTGAGAAATATTAATACTCTGTGTGTCTGTGGGGTAAAATAACCAATGGAACTATGGGAGAAAGCGGTTGTGGAAGAAATGGCGCGTCTCAGTGTTGCAGAATCACCACCATACAAAAAATTAAGATGTCTCATGTCTGTGCGTGTTACAAAGTCTCATTCACTTTTGGCTTTCAGTTTATCACTGAACCTATCTATAAATCAGTTTTAATATGTTTTATATAGATTAAAAAAGATTAAATCTCATTAATTCTATCTTAAAATTTGTCAACATTTCAAATCTATCCCTATTTAAAATATAATATTCCAAATAAAAATAAAATTGATATAATAATAAATGAAGGGTAAATTAGTATACATTTATGAGAAAAAAAAATTAACGTTATTCTCTCTATACTTTGTACTCATCTAGTTTAATTTATAATTCATTTCCAATATATTTCATACAAATCAAGAAAAACTTTAAGCCCTATTAACTTTAATAACTTTCTAACTTTATCCTTATTTAATATCAAATATAAGACATAAAAACAAAGTCAATGTATAATAAATTAAAGATAAAATTGTACATTCACATAAAAATTTAATGAGATAACTTATAAATAAAACTAAATAGGATATTCCCTCTCTGCTTTATAAATAGGAGAATTACTTACACACTTCCGGAGTGTCACGTTATCTATGTTCTATCTAATGAGAATGTTTCAAGTGTCAATTTCTACTGATTATTTCCCTTTTCTCCTACTGCTTATTCCCCATAAATTTATGAGATATAGATCCCCAATAAAGGACACTTAAAACATTCTTATTAAATATAACATAGATGATATGACATTCTGAAAATGTGTAAGTATTTTTTTTATAAATAGAATTAGAGGAGTAATGCATATTCACACATCTTGTACTACTTTAATAAACTCTCCTCATTCATGTGTGTACATAGTTATTCTCAAATAGAAAATTTTACTTTTTTTTTAATAACAATTAACTCGTTAATTTTTTTTTTTTACCTGATTCTACTCAATCCACCATTTTAGGGGTTTGGGTTCTCCCTTTTTTTTCTCTTTTTAATTTTCTTCTTAGAATCTTATTTCTACCTTTGGATAAAAATATGGATGATTCAAATTAATTATTTTAGATTATTATACGCATAAATAAGTAAATTTAAACTTATAAAATATTGTTTACGTAATTCATAATTGCAATACATGTAAAATAACAAAATTTTAATTTATAAAATATTAAATTTGGATTGTCCATTATTTGATATAATGCTAGAGGTGAGATCCTGAGAAGAAAAGGAAAAAGAGAAAATTGGCTTCCCTATAATAAGTGATTTTATCGAATTTCATGTACACATGTAAGAAGAGTTTTATCTAAATTACGTAAAAGCCCTTGTCTCTCTCAAAAATGTGCACTGCCAATGATGTAACCTATATAGCATGGATCAATGATTTCTTCCAAAACCACTCTATATTGAATTGAAAGGAGTACTCCTCCCATATTTCTCACAAGACGGAACATATGATTCTTAATTATTATGCCCACCAAATGAAAGTTAATTACATGTTTTAGACCCTCAATTTAAAGTTTGATACAGTACAGTTTTTTCTTTTTTATTTCTTGAGATGTAATTTATTGTTGTAAATAAGAATATATTTGATATTTTTTTCATTTTAAAACAAATTTAATAACTTAATCACCTCTCTACGTTTTAAAATCATTCTTATTAAATGTGAAAGACTACAATTTTTTCAAAATTATGCATAGTATTTAATAATATATTATAGAAAATAAAAAATAAAAACAATTAAATAATCTAAATATTATTAAGACGGGCTTATATTTGAAATTAAATAATTAAAAGAATAATTCATAATTTTCTTAAAAGACAGCGTGGAAACCCTATCTGTTTCAAACGTTATGTGATGGAAAAAAATTTTGGATTTAAAGTCAAATATCGAGATCAAATTTTACTGAGAATTGCGGGTAAATCCTCTGTTGACAAATTAATAAGGGAAATCCTTATTAAATCCAACCGAAATACATAAATTTTAATTTAGACCTACACTTTCATCAATTCTTTAATAAAGCCTATAGCCCTTATTAGGGATTTATGAATGTTGTTAAAAAGATCATAATACTTTTTTATCATTAAAAACAAAAATTGAAGGCATATATGTGTGTGCCAATTTTTTAATTATAAATTCTCAAATACTCTTCATCCTAATACCAAAATCTACGCCTCCTTAAATTATGATGATGCCAACTTCTAATTTTTTTCTTGATTTTAAACAATATTGAGAGTATATTTTGATAATTTCTTTTTTAATCCTAACTTTTGAATTTTTATTTTGTTTTGAAATTTTGCAAAAAAAGTTGTGATGAAAGGTTTAGACAAAAATTTTATTTTGAATGAGAATTTGTAGATTGCTATTTTGTTTTGAATTTTTTTGCTATTTTATTCTCAATTTTTATTATTTATTCAATTTTTATTTATTTTATTATTTTTAATATACAAGTGAGTAACAAAGCATATGAACATCTTAATAACTATTACGACAAAGAAGAATTATTTTGTGCGTACATTTCCAAAGAAAATTAAGAAACAAAAGAAAGGCATGGGGCAAGGAGAAAAGGTTTCATTTAAAAAAAGAGCAACGAGAACAAGGGTTAGGCCAAAATATAGAGAAAAAAGGATATATAAGTAAAATCATAAAATTCAAAAATACCAAATAACGCCTATAGGCCTTATTAAGAATTTGATAAAAGTGTAGGCCTAAATCAGAATTTGTATATTTTAGTTGGATTTATTTAGGACTCGCCCAATTAATAATGTGACCTTCCAAATTATACAATTGACTTTTCACATGGCTTCCATATTATGCAACTGAGATTCTCAATATACCACTGAGTTTTCACAATGTGCAACTGAGTTTTCACAATGATACAATGACATGTATCATTATCTAATTAATTTATTAATGGATGATTTATCCCCAATTTTGCCTAAATCCCCAATTCTGCCTTGAATAAATAGCTTTCATTTTCTTCGGTTATCATCAATAACTGTTACTCTTTTCGATTTTTAATATAAAAGTTAATTGAAAATTAAATTTTATTTTAAATATAAGCTCTAAATTTATTTTATCGCATGTATTCATCATTTTTTCTATATTAATTTTTCTAATTCATGAAGTAATATTTTTATAACATCATATAACATTTATTTAATTTAACCAATTTATTTTATTTTCTAACTTTATTCAAATTAGTGAAATGTAACTATGTTATAACATAGAGATCAGAGTTATGGTTAAATTACTAATTGATGTGGGGTATAGTAGAATTGGTTAATCTCTTACACTATCATGAACCAATATTCGAAAACCTATGGGAGATGTGTCAACAAATCAAAATTTATGGCTCATTTGATTAATGGAGATGTAATAGATGAGAATATAATGCGATAAAATATTAGCTACAGAGCATTTGTTTAGGATATTATTTAGAAATTTTAAAATGCAATTTATATTTGATCTATAAAAATGTTTTTTAACTCTATTAAGACTAAAAAGGAATGATATTAATATCTAAATGTTGATTCATAACAAGTATGTAATCAATTCTAGTCAAAGCTATGTTATATAATGTAAATGACTTAATTTAATGTGATTGGTTGTAGTTGATATTGTATTATATTATTTTACTATACCAACCAAACACTTTTACTAGTAAAATGCATAAGGATTATAAGTAATCCTTACATCGGTAATCACCTTTCATACAATGAAACTAAACCTATCACTAAAATTCGATAGTGCTTGAAATAAGATTGTATGTGATATAAGATGTGCCTGAGAAAAAAAGTCAATGAAATTGGCTCATTTGTCCGTATTTAATTTCTGTCAATATCAACTTTTTTGGTAAATTGTCAAATATCAACATGCTGTTATTGATCAAATCTACTTAATCTCTTTAATCATTTTCAATAATGACCAAATGGAATTACTATATCGTAATGAGCCTCATTAATGAATCGATTATATATTCTATTTTATTTTTTAAAAAAGAAAATATCAAAAGTCAGTTTTCTCTTGCCCTAGCGTCTCCTAGCCTGTGTGCATGATAATTCAGAAACAGTTAGACGAGAACAATATTAATGCGATAAATAATGATACAAAACTTAATTTTATATTTATATAAAATCAAAATATAACTTCATGTTAGATTTTATATTATATTATATTGAGAAAATAACAAATAAGAAATATCAACCGCAGGCTACCTCAATAATTGGTCTCCCTGTCCCGTTTGAATCAAGTCATTTGAACTTAATGCTACTATATTTGTATATGTTTAAATTGGCTGTAATAAAAAACAAATAAAAGCCATCAGTATGGGAATTAATTACAGTGTAGGATGACGAATTATTAAAATTTCAGCCATTCTTAGTTGTAATTATTTCTTTATGTAAAATTGATATTGCCCAACCAATAAGTTCTAGGTTGGATTGGTAAGAGCGTCTAACCAATATACGCAGAATATTGAGTTTGAGTCTTAGATGTAGCAACATTAAAATTTGTTGAAAAAGTTTGCCATGAGAAGGGTTCCACAAGTGTTCGATTTGAATCAATTGGTTGCTCAGACATTTGGTAATAGGATCCGAAAAAAGTACCAGATACCAGATAATCAAAAGCAAATCAAAAATAAAAATTTTGATATCGCCCACCATCAAGATTAATCCCATTTTCACGAACAATTTCTTAAGTTTTAAAAAATGATTTGATCGTAACAACTAAAAATGTCTAACTGAGCTAGTTTTTGAAAGTGATTTTAATGGTAAATATATAAAAATAATTTTATCTCAATTCATGTAAAGTTGATGTAAAGTTAACCTCATCTCTAGTAATTAAATAATTTATAGCATAAATTAATTGTCGATAATTAAAAAAAATAAAACTACTGATTTATTTATCATGTAAAGCTAAACTTGAAACTTTTCAAGCTTAGACCTGATTTTAAAAAAATGATATTATTACTTCTTTGATAGATAAAGGGAGTTCATAAATAAGGTTTAAATTAAACTATCATTATAAAAAAAAAACCACCATTATTTTTTCTTGACATGAAAAAGAACTAAAGATTGGAAAGCAGCATTATTTTTCCTCTATGCAAACTTCCCCCCTCCTTTAATCTTAGTACCATTAGTCTCAAATGATAATATTTTTTATATCAATAGTTGAATTTTAACACCATGCCAAAAACTAACAATGCTTTAATTAAAGTTACTGGAAATCACCCTGGACCACTTGTCAAGAGCTTGGTGCTGTGATCAACATCTTTCCTTTATTCTACTTTTTATGAAGATATTTACAATTTCATTTTTAAATATATGAGTTTACATTTTTTTTAAGTAAAACTAACAATGTTAATGATAAAGGATTAAAAGTGCACTTTTTAAATTTAAAGGGTTAAATTGAAACTTGATGTAAAGTTAAATGACTACATGTATAATTTGGCCTAACTCCTTTAATCTCTTAAAAAAAAATCATCTTACTCTTATATTAAGGATCAAAGAGATGAGAAATACTTACATACTCTCAGAGTATTATGTCATTCATACTCTTTCAAATGAAAATATTCTAAATGTCATCTAATGTTGATATCATATCTTATAAATTTCTCTTTTCCCTTAACTCATTATAATATATATTTATTATGGAAAAAGAGAAATAATTTTGAGAAATTTATAATATATGAGATCCACAATATATCATATTTGGAACATTTTCATTGAGTAGAATATGAATAACATATCACTTCGAAATTATGTAAATAATTATCCAAAGATATAATATAAAATCTAATTTGCTGTGTAAATATAATAATGAAAATGAAAGCTATGTATAAAGTATGCCCGCACCACACTCTCCATTTATATATCTCCCCCTTTCCACAACCAACCTTCATCACCTTCCCTATTCTTCCCATTGCTTTCCTCCAACTCTCTCTCTCTCTCTCTCTCTCTCTCTCTCTCTCTGTAAGTTTCTTCTTCTGGTTTTCTTCGTCTCACGTTCTGATTGATCCATTCTCATTCCCTTGTGCGTTTCTTTCTACTATAATTAAAAGAAGCAAAAGGCCCTCATCACTACTATATATCATCATCATCATTTCTCAGATTTCTTCTTCTTCTGATTTATTTCTCCATTCTCATCAGTGTGGTTTTATCGGTGTTTTTACTGAATGATAATCGAAAACAGTGCTCTTTAAAATATATTTAGGAGGAGAAATGGGGATCGATGAAGAGCCATTGTTGAAGAATCATTACTATAAGAACTGTGCAGGTTGTGAGGTGGAGAGAGCTAAGCAACTGAACCAAGTTTCACCCACAAAGCATCTTCTTAACGTATGGATGCTCACTATGTGTACCAGCAAGTTCTCTTTCCTCTCTCTTTTTTAATTTTTTTTTGAATGAATGCTCCTAATTAATTAACTCATAATAACAGAAAAAATATAATAACAACAGAATCTAAGGACAAAAAAAACAAACCAGATATGCCACTTCAGGCCAGATATCAACCAATTTCTCGGTCTGGTTCACCACTGAATCGGAGAATATGTGACTTGGTGAAAATTAGGTTAGCCCAACATGACTTGGATATAACTCGGGTAGCTTGTCCAACGGGTAACTCTTTGGGTTGGACGTGTTACCTGGGTTATTTTTCAATTTATCAGAGAGGATGGATCGGGTGAGGGTAGACGTTCGAGGAAAAAGAAAAAGTGGGAGAAGGAAGATGTTGGAGGGATGGAGAGAAAAGAAGCAGCAAGAGATTCTATCCAAAGAAGATGGCCCAGGGTTCTAAGAGACGACTCATGCTGTAATGTCACAACTATGGATTCCAATGATGGAAGTGGAGTGTTAGTAGTGGAGGTCAACGAATGAAAAAGAGGTGTCTTGTGGAGATGGAGACTACATAAGCATTGTGTGGATGGTGGATCTCAATGAAAAGTTTGGGATTTTCCCCATCATCTTTTGTGGGGACTCTACTTGCATTGTCCATTTCCTCATCATAAAAGAGCTTTTGCCCTTTCAGAAGAATAATAGAAGGAAAAAAAAAGGGAGCATCTGACAATGGAGGAGAGCAAGTAAAGTAAGTAAAGTGAGCTGATAATAACCTTGTGTTTGAAAGATGAAAGATAATTTGATAAGTGAGAAGAGGGGTGGAAAGATCAAAGAGAATATAACAAGTGAGAAGACGAGCCAAATGAATTAGAGAGAAATGAGGGGTTGGGAATTCAATTTTTTTTTTTTTACAAATGAGTAAATAAGTTAAAAGTATGATTTTATAACTAATTTTTTGTCGTTTTAATTAAATTAAATTATTTTGATTAATACCGGTTTACTCGAGTCAACTCCGGTCTAACCTACTAACTCTCAAACCATTGCCTCAACTGATTCATTGATCGGTTCGATTTTTTAAATCTTAATTTTAATACTTATAATTAAAATGATACTATAAAGAAACCAATACGTTTTATTACAAATAACTAACTTAAACCAATTTATTTAATATGCATAAATTAATTATGTTATATATCAATGGAAAGGAGCATAATAATTTTTTTATATTGATAATAAATAAGTTTTATTCATTTTTTTTAGAAAACAATTTATTTTGTATTTTATAAAATTTCTCTGTCATTTAGTCGACAGCCATATAAATTCTAACTAACAGATTAGGAATATAGGAACTAATGTATATAACTAAGAAAACTATAAGATCCCCGATACAAAGGAAGGAAGGAAAAAAAAATAGAAGCCTTATTAAAAAGAGTCTCAATTATTGTTCTTAACTGTTCTAATTCCTTTCTTTAGGTATTGGGGAAAAGAGAAACCCTTGGCGAATAATTATCCCATTAATTAATGTTTCAAAATAAATATAAATTTAATAATTTGTTGTGGCTCCAATTTTAATTTCGTATTTATGGATTCAGCAACTTAATCTCCAATAATTTGATGTTGTTTTTTTTAATTTTTAATTTTTATGTCTCTAAGCATCTCATTTGTCCCCCCCCCGGGTCTTGTGCTCGGTACAGCTCTGCCTATATCTTTTTTTTTTTTTTGCCAAGAGCTCTGCCTATATCATGCATCTTTCCATTTATTTATTTCATGGTGAGTTTGGTTTTTCACCTGCCTTTGATTTTTATTTTTGTAATTTTTTTATTTTCCTAATAAATGTCATATATATATATAATTTATTGCAAGTCACACTATTCTCAAAACATGAACATCGTAACTCATTCTTTAAGTTTTATGCAAATATATTGGGAAATATACCTAGTTTAAAGTTAAATCTTTTTTCTTTTCATTATATATTCTTTTGAATTGGTTTCCCTTTGTTGGTATTCAGTTGAACTCTAATGGAATGAAAATTCTCTTATGACTGACATGATGTGGGTTCAATCCCATATATAACTTTACATAGCCTATTAGTACCGGCTCCTCTAACAAATAATAGTAGTAGTAAGTAATAAGTATCATTTTTTTAACTCAAGAAGTGTTTGGTAGGAAGGATTTTCATGGCTATTGGAAAGTGAAGAGCAACTTTTTATGAGTTAATTTTGAGAAAATTGAAGAAGTGTGGCTATGAATTAAAAAAAAAAAAAAGATAAGGTGTAATATAAAAGAGTGATAAAATTTAATTAAAAATGTTTAACCCCATTTCTCTAATTTTCTTCTCTCCCGCCACTTTCCCTCCTCCCTCCATGCCAAACATACCCTTAAGAGCTATGGTATTAAGTTGAAATGCAGCTTGGTAGTACATTGGTAAATGTTGATAAACATTTCTCCTTAAAAAAAACCTGATTCAACAAATCTTCATTCAGGATCACAAATGATCAATTTTATCGATAGCTTTAACCATGAAAATGTATTGCTTTACAAGAATAAAACTCTCTTTGTTCAAAACTAAATTATCACTTCTTACTTCTGACTCAGAATGTAAGAGATGAACTATTCAGTATTCATAAAATGTGTGTGTGTGTGTGTTTACTTGTGCAGGTAAGAGATTTCGGTATAGCAGAAACAGAAGCAGACATTGGTTCCTACGCTGGTTATGTGGGTAAGGTTCATTTTTTTTCCCCAGTCCTTTCCATTTCCATTGATGTCTGTTACAGAGATTCTTAATAAGCTCTTGAAATAAGCCGATCTCCATTATATAAAATATGTTGTAGGTTCTGCATTTATGTTGGGCAGAGGATTAACTTCTGTAGCTTGGGGAATAGTGGCTCATCGATATGGTCGAAAATATACTATTCTTATTGGAACTGTTGCACTGTAAGTACACTTACCCTTGTTCAGGGTCTGTTAAGTACACTTACCCTTGTTCAGGGTCTGTTTGCATGAGCATTGGAGAAGCAAGTTTGCTCAAGTTGAAACAAAACTCCTCTCACTTACTTACCTCGTACACTATAAATCATGTCAGAAGAGTGGGTTCCATAGCTAATCCATGATTTCTTTCAAGATCTAAGAGGACAAGGAAAGAATATTTGTGTAGGACATAATCTAAATTAGAGCCAAGTACAAGTAGATAGAAAATCCTATGTCATCATCAGAGTAGTAGCGGAAGACCATAAAATAAATACTTCTCGCCATACAAGATGATCTGAAATCTCAATCCTTATAGTTTGCAATCTGAAATAGGGACAATTAAAAACAGGTAATACAATTACAAGAAAGGAATGCCAAGGAATCTTCTGACAGGCGTGTAGGCATTGTGATGACACTTGAGAATAGTCGTCACCCTAACGATAACCTCGGATGATAACAAATTAGGTTTTTCTGGACAGCCTCTAACTCAGTCTACTGTCATATAAATGATTGGACAGACTAAATAAAAACCTTAAACTTAAGCCGGGTCCAAATTACCAGTGGTTATACTCAGGACATTATTTAAAAACATAATTTATAAAGCATACCAAATAAAATATCTAACAATTTGGAGACATGAACTCGTGGGACACTTAATCTAGGCATAATAATCGAGGAACGCTAAAGAAATTCATGATTATTTTGTTAGCTTAGGTTTATCTTGTTAGTTTCTCCCCTAAGTTCATGCCTCTCTTTTCTTTTGTCATCTCCTTAGCCTCCTCTTACTTCCTTTCTACAGTGTTACATCAATAAGGTAATCCATATTGATATTGATTATGATTTGATTTCAGTATTGTGTTCAACACATTATTTGGCTTATGCACAAGTTTTGGGATGGCTGTTACCACAAGATTTCTTCTTGGAGGCTTAAATGGTTCACTTGGAACAATCATGGTACAAATTATAGACACACCATAATACACCATAAAAATTGATATTTGGTTTTTGAACGAGATACTTTGTCTCTCTTTGATCCTCCAAAATTTTAATGTGTCATTTTGGTTCTTCAAAGAATATTTTTTCTTCAATATTTGTTTTCACATTAAGCATGTTGATATATAACTCATAGAGAAGGGTCACATGGCATTATGGAGACCTGATGTGATCATTAATGCCTAGTCATCATCTAAAATATATGACCATGACAGGTCACCATACTGTTTAAGGTTGAGGACAATTGGGCATGCAATGGCCATGTCAACTTCACATTAAGCCTCCTTATCACCAAATTTTTTGTTACTTTTTTTTTAACGAAAATCAATATTTTGGTTTCTATAGTTTTGACTCGTTGCAACTTAATCTTTATATTTTTAACTCATTGAAACTCAGTTCCTAAACTTTAATCCATTGCAATTCAATCATTATAGTTTTAACTATTTAAAATTTTAGTCTCTATATTTCAGAAAATAAGAATTGAATTGCATCGAATCCAAATTCAAGAATTTGGTTATAACTGAGTCAAAACTATAAAGACAAAAAGATTAAAATTTCCTTGTTTTTTAAAGGGCTTAATACAAGGATAAAATGTACGAGACTCTGTTGTATAACAACATTACCCCTTCTCTGTCTGTGACTAGGCCTATTGCACTAAAATTCTTCCAGAAGAGCACCATGCTAAAGGACTTGCAACTGTAAGCCTAATTTACTATTGGCCCAATGTAGCATCCTAAATTTTATTTTTACGGCTTAATTATAATTAAAAAATAATTATTTTGGATGAAAGAATTTATCAGGTAATTATGAAAAAAAAACCTATAATAAGTTGAGGAAAAAAAAAAGGAACAAAACAACAAAGAAAAGAAAGAGGAAGAAGTCAAAGAGGCAAAAAAAACAAGAAAAATAGAAAGAGGAAGAGGACGAGAAAGAAGAGAAGAAGAAGACAAAAAAAAGGGAGACAAAGCGTCGGCTGCTGAAGAAAAATAAGGAAAAAGGAGGAACGATTAAAAGAGAGAGAAGGAAGAGAAAAGGAAGGGAATGCCGAAGGAAAAGAAAGAAAGAAGAAAGGAAGAAAAGGACAAAAGAAATGAATGTGAGGGAGTGAGAGAGAGAATGAAAAAAAAAACGAAAAAGAAAAAAAAAACAGGTGTGTGTGCACAATGAATAGTGATGGGAATCAGGCTCAACCCGCCAGCCCATTAAATTTGGCTGGTTAGGGTTGGCAAAATGCCAACCCGTTGGGGGAGCCCCGCCATAACCTTTTTTTTTAAAAAAAAATAATATGTTTCCAAAAATAAAATAATATGAATATGTCTTTTTTTATATTTTTTTCATCTCAATATTTGTTTAAAAAGAAAAAAGTAATACTAAATTCTATTTTTTTAAGATAAACAACACCTAATACATTTAAAAATAGCATAACTATTTTATTTTTTTATGTCAACTATCTATAATACTATATTTAATATTACAATAAAACATTAATACTTATATATTTTTAAATTATAAGAATATATAGTGAGATAATATTATTTTTTGGGTTAAAATAAAATAATATTGTATAATAAAAAAAGTTTTAATTATATTATATTTTATTTTTTATTAATTACATTTTTTTTGGCGGGTTGGCGGGTGGCGCGCTCGGGCTGGCAGTTGGGGGGGTGGGTTCTTTCAATCCATCCCATCCAACCTGCGAGTTGGCACGCTTTCCCATCACTAGCGATGAACGTATGCAAGCGTGGGGTTATAAATACCTTTACCCCTTAACAATAACACTTTAGCTACTGAGTTTTGTTGAGATAATTTAGGTAATGAAAATTTCTCCTTTCTAATAAACTTTATTTATAAAGGTTATTCTATGAATTTTTATCTTTCTAATGGCATTAATTTTATTCTTATCAGAAGAAATTTTTTAGGTTAGCATTTTGAAAAATACTGAATTTTGGCAATACAAATCTATAGTAATGTAGAGAGATTTTGACTAATAACTTTACATGGATTATATTTTTGATTTGGTTATTTTATTATTTTGTAATTATTTATTATAGAAATATATTTAACAATTTCTATTTTTGAACTGTTGAATTAATTAAAATTTTTATTAAATAATTTATTTGAGTTGTTGGGAATAGTATTAGTATTTTCAACGATTTAGATTTTTTTAAAAAAGTACAATTTATTAATAGTAATTTTATGTTGGGAAATATAAATGTTAAATTGGGGATTTTGTAAATAACATGTATTTGATGTTAAATTGTGATTAAAAGGAATTATTTGAGCTATGAAAAATGTAAAATTGAAGTGAAAACAAATAAATAAGATTAAAGTATAAAATTATAGTTTTTGGGTAATTAATTCAAAACTTTTAATGTAAATTAATTATGTAAATTTTGTCTACATTGTTGTGTAGATTAATGTGTGTGACCAAAAACTTTGAATTGTACTCTTGGCTCATAAAGCTTTCAAGGTTTAGTTTGAAGTTGAAGTAATCAAGGTTCATTTATTTTATATGCATTTTATGGACTGTAAGGTGTTTTTAAAACCTTACTTTCTTTTATAATATTTATATGTGCTTTTGAAAGATCATGCATACATTGACTACATATGTGTGTGTGTACATGACTCTAATATGCTTTCCCTCTCGGATTTATAATTTTTTTCTAAAACTGTTCTTATTGACTACTTATATTGAAAGAGTTTTCATCAATGATGATAATGGTTAGTTATCTTTGAATAAATTAATACATATTCGCTACAAATAACTAATTTTCTTAATATGGGTAAGTTAATTGTCTTTGAATTTACAATAGGAAAAAAAAAACAGAAGCAAAATGAGCTATTGTTGTGTTACATGCTAGAATGCCAAAAAGCAACAATGTCCTTCACAAAAAGTATAAATCTACCTAATTGAGCCTCCTGATCTTAATTTTTTTCATTGGCAGGCAATAATTGATACCTGTTTATTCCTTCTGCAAAATAGAGCAGTGGTAAATCACAAAATCTTTTAATTTCAGTGCATTAGTTACTGGTATCTTTTCCCCCCTCAAAGAAGTTGTTGTGAGATTGTTGTGGATTAAGTTGGGCTGACATTGCATGTTTGATTGGCAAAAAAAAAAAAAAAACCAGGAACAACACCAAAGGGGAGTAGCTAAGGGCATCACTATGACTGCTATGTCTCTCTTTAAAGCAGGTGGCCCTGCTCTAGGTGGTGTAGTGTAAGTCTACCTTGGAGCTTTTTTATCCAGTTTTGACTTTTGCATAAACAATCGTTTTTAGCATATGTCATACGATTTATGTAGTCGACTCAACCTAACAGCCACAGGATAAACTTGTTATTATTGTTGTTATTAGCATATCCATATGCTTCCTCATACGAACACATTGATTAGCAGTTCACTAAATAATTATGATTTTGGTCAATACAGATTAAGTTGGTCACAGAAGCGGTTAAATGCTTCTTTCCTCCCAGGTATATAAGATGCTATCAGCTAAAATATGTTTGTGCTCTATTCTATTTCTCATATAATGTTATGGTACATGAAAGAGTGAGGAAAAATATTTAGCTGCGTTGCTTTTCATGTTTGAGATAAAGTTATTGAATTTGGAAAATCAATCTCTATTTTTGCATTATATAGTTTAATTTTGATTCGGTTACGTTGTATCTCGATATTTAAACTTTAACCTGATGCAACTCAATTTTTATAATTTTTTTTATTAGATTGTAACTTAGTCTTTGAATTTTGACTTAATGCAATTTGATCCTTACAGAGTAACCATTCAAAATATTGATCCCTATATATATATATATTAGAAAATAAAATTAATATTTCATGAAAATTGATGAACTAAAGTTTTAAATGGTTAATAGTACTATAGGAATTAAGTAGTAATAAATTAAAAGTGTAGGGATCGAGTTTTAAATTAATCAAAATTATATGGATTGAGTTTTATCAGGTCAAAGTTTAATGATTTAATTACAAATGGGTCACAACTATGAGGCCAAAAGATTAATTTTCAAAAAATATCAAATGATGCATGTACACTTGGTACAACTCAACACAAGAGTTCATGACCGCATGTATTGGAATGTATCCTATCCCTTATGATTCACATATACTATTTCCGATCTTTAATATAAAAATTAGTTGACTTTTTAGAATTAAAAATAGTTAAATAAATTACTTAATTATGATATATTTTGAAATACTTATATGTATTATTAGATTATATATCAATTTATAAATAAAGCAAATTAGTATCGAGAAAAATGATGAACAAATCAGTGAATTAGCTTCCTTAATCTCTTCAAAAAAAAAGTCAAATAACTCTTATATTAAAAATGAAAGGTAGTGTATGTGTCTATATATATAATCAGTTTTGTGTGAGTGGCCAATGGGTGTTATTTGTTTGAATGATATGAGATATTTTGGGTGAGTTGATGCTTGTAACAACTTTGTCATTTTATTGTATTGTATTGATGAAATTTATCATCTTATATATATATATATCTATATGTTTGATCAATTATCACGGTTCATCTAACACAGTGTTTACAACAATATTAGGTTGATAGGCCTTTTGTATGTTTGAAAAGTCCGTATACCATAAAACATACTAAAGTTGAAGTCCGACTTTTGAACTTGTGAGTTCGGGCAGGACATATAGGCTTTAGACCCTTTTAGAATTTTTAATATTTTTTTAAATAGACAAAAAATAAAACAAAAGATCTCACAAAATTTTGATGCAAAACATAAATATTAACAAACTAGTCCTAGCCTAAGTCTAACCAACCAAAATTAAACTATTCTTCCTAAATCTTAAGAGAAAAATGACATAATTGCATAAATATCTTGATAATAACATGTTTGATCTTGTAATTGATGAAGAATTATTATTATTTTAAATAAATGGTAGCTAAAGAAAAAATTGATCAAATAGAATTATCAAAATGGTTAAAAAAATATCTTAAACGAGTTTGTCCTTGATGGGCTCATGTTTAAAAACTTGCTTATTCTAAAATAATCTTTTAAAAGCATTTCCTTCAATTTAAACGGTTTATGCATGCACGAATCTAAAAGAGGTTGTAGGGTTGATCCAAATAATTTCTTAAGTTGATGTTGGCAAAAAAATAATTTTTAAGTTGATTTCAACTCATTCCTTGCCTTTTTTTTTTTAATCCACGTGACGCGCATGAATGAATTATTTTATTTTATTGAGTGAAAATGAATTATTTTATTCCTATAGCATGTCCCATGCATTATTTTACTATTTGATACTATTTATAAATCATTTATATGTTTTATATAAATTAAAGAAAATTTTAAACTTCATCTTTTAAAAATTAACAACTTTTTAATTTTATCTCTATTTAATATCCATGATAATATATTATAGTAAAGTTAACATATAATAAATTATGAGTAAAATTGTACATTTATAAGATGAATTTAATATGACGATTTATAAATAAAATAAAATAAAACCTTTTGCTTTACACTATAAATAAGACAAGACTAGCATAGTTTGAATTAGATGGCTTATATTGCAAAAAAAAATTTTTGTGAAAATTATTTAATGAGTATGTTTGGTAACCGTTTTTAAAAAGCACTTTCATACAAGTCAAGATAAAATTCTTTCATATATTCATTTAAAATTGTGTAAAATTATTTTTTGAAAATTGAAATCGCATTGTTATTAATGCAACAAAGCTTTTGACAAAAAGAAAAAACAAAGCGACAAAGTTGTCGTTTGGTACCTTTTCAAATCTTTCTATATATTAGGCACTCAAATCAATCTGTTTGTCCACAAGTGCAGCTTTATGTGACATTTTCCAGTAAAAGGTCAATATCTACTTGATCACTCTATGTGTGTGGGACCAAATTTATTTTATCACTTCAATAATTAATGTTGAGATT
>QFDD01001221.1:0-24705 GCA_006871305.1 Vachellia collinsii
ACAATTTTTTTTTTTGTTTAAGTACATGTATCATCTTAATTGAAGCAATTTTGTTTAAGGTATTATCAGGCACTAAATATGACCACATAAATTGTAATAGATAGAAGTGGATTAGGTGGTTTTATGAGTTGGACATGTGGTTTCAACAAACCAACTTGTCAAAACATGAAGGGTTTAATATGTTAGGATAGAATTTGACCAAGAGGCGGGGTGAATTGGTCAAATAAAAAATTTTCGCAACGTTGAAAGCGTAAAATAGAGTATGAAGAAAAATGAACAAAGTGATTTATCCTGGTTCGGTCCTCTTGACCTACGTCCAGTCCTCAGAATCCTCTGAGCTTTTCAAATCCACTAATCTCAAAAGATTACAACCAATCTGAAGAAGGACTCTCCCCCTTCCTAACTCAATTTAACCCACAGACACTTTTGCTCGTGTCTTTTCCCATTCAAGGTTCTCCAACCTTGAATCACTCTCACAAAAACAATAAATGAACAAGAATATTCTCCTTTCTGAGAATTGAATGATAATCACTGAAGCTCTTAAATATGAGAGTATGAAAACAGAGTAAGAGCTGAAGCGTAATAAGTTCTCGTGTGTGTTCGCTCTGTGTCTCTACTTTGTTCTTGAATGCTTTTCTTTTTATAGATACGGAGAATTAAATGCCCGTTAGAGACACTTAAGTTTCCGTTAGACCCAGCATCTAGATTTTGTCCGTAAGCAATCAAATCTTCATTTCCTATTCACAATTAAAGTAGTTAAGCATTTATGATGGTAGGTGAGATTTAAATAAAAGTTACATGAACAGGAAAGATTTTTGAAATCAGGCTTTTGTTACGCTGCGAAACTGTCTACCAAGAAATCTCGAGTTTTGCTTCCTCATAACTCGAGTTATTGGAAATTTTCAAAGTAGAAATTTCATAACTTTTGTTGTAACTCGAGTTTTAATAAGAGTTTTGACAAAACTTGAGTTACAAAACTTAAAACTCGGGTTTTCAGAAGTTCCAGTAAGCCAAAATACTTTGTGCTCTTCGAGACTCGAGTTCCAGTAGCCAAAACTTGGACAATTTTCAAATCATAACTTTCATTGTAACTCGAGTTTCCTTGAGAGTTTTGTATTATAGCATGTTTATCCTTCGAAACTCGAGTTTTCCTTCATAAAACTTCAAGTTATAAGATTTTCAAAACATAACTTTTATGTGTAACTCGAGTTGCATTGGAAGTTTTAAGTTTAAAACAAGTTTGTTTTTGGAAACTCGAGTTCCATATCACAAAACTCGAGTTCTATGAAAACTCTAAGCAAAACTTCAAGTTTGGAAAGAAGTTTTAAAGTTTCAAAACTTTTCTTCAGCCCGAAACTCGAGTTCTGTTATCCCAAAACTCGAGTTATGCCATAAGTTACACTCAGTTTAGTTTCTCTCTCTTCGAAACTCGAGTTCTGACACTCATAACTCGAGTTCCAACAAAACTTTTATTAAAACTTCAAGTTTTGAAAGGAAGTTTCAAATTTCAACAATGCTTCAGAGCTCGAAACTCGAGTTCTGTAAAACAAAACTCGAGTTTTGTCAAAACTTCCAACATAACTTGAGTTTTCTCTGAGAGTTTTGATTTTCTAAAACACTTCCAACCTTCAAAACTCGAGTTCTAAAAACACAAAACTCGAGTTATATGAAAACTTTTATTCAAACTCGAGTTCTACAAAGAGTTTTACATTTCTAAAGCTTTTTTCAACACCCGAGACTCGAGTTTTGATATAACTCGAATCAAAACTTGAGTTCTCTTGAAAGTTTGAGATTTTGAACACATTTTTAAACACTGTAACTCAAGTTCTAAAGCACATAACTCGAGTTCTCTCAAAGATTTCATTAAAAACTCAAAGTTTTCTAAAACCTTCTGAAAACCAATAATCAAAACATAATTTCAAAAACATATTTGTCATCATGAAAACATTATCTCAACATAATAGAGAAATGATGGTCTATTCTGATGTGGTTTTTTCCCCTAAATCAACCCTCTCATATGTAGCTAGTCGCTGGATGGCCCTTTTAATTTTTTTATTTTAGTTTCAATAAAATAGAAGTTATTGTAGAAACAAGGGCTGAATCTAATGAAAGGAGCTAGTTCCTCGTATGGTGAACTAAGGTTCAGAACCCTGATTAGAGAGGTTCTCACATTTAGTATTCAATAGAACCTGGAATATGATTACTTTAAATAAGAACATACATGTACTTAGGAAAAAAGTTGAAATTACTATTTTGCACTTAATTAAAAAATATAAAACTTATTTCATGCTAGTAACTGAATTTCATGCTTGATTTATCTTTTTTATATTGATAAAATAATTATATAAAATATATTATATGTTTACATTTGTAAGTTTTAGAACTAATTTAATTATATACTTTTATAAAATATAAAAATTTTGTATTTAGACAACAAAAATTTATAATTTTATTTACAATTTAAAAAATTTGAATATGTAAAAGAACAAAACAAAGGTGGGATTTGAGGGCCAATACCATCCCTTGATAGGCTTGTTTAACAATATCCTTGCCTGTGTTTTCAGGTGTACTTTCCAACCCAACTGGCCAACCATTTAATACTCATAATGGGCTAACATGTAATTCAAAGTTTAAATTAATCTGACATGATAGTTTATGTTAATTATTTGATGAAAAAAGTAATAACAATGTTTAAAGCTTAACAAATTAAAACATTAAGAAGGTAAAATTTAAACTTTAAAATGCTAAATGCAACTTATTCAAAATTTATGGAGATTTTTGTATATTTTAGCCATATTTATTTTATTAAAATTTACTCACATTCTTTTTGTCAGCACTAGGTTAGCCAGATATTGAAGAATGATCACCACACACGCATGGATCCATGGATAATGAAATAAGCTTGATTAAGGAAATTGTGATATTTCTCATTCTAATATTCCATTATCTTACATTCAAGCCCGAAATGCAGTTAAAATAACTTATTGATATTTAGTTTGAATATGTGTATATTTGCTAGTATTTATTAGTTTTTGATAAATCTAAATACATGAGAGAAGCTAAATTTCACTAAACAATCCATGAGTCTACCAACTAAATCAAGTGATAAAGAAATGACTACTGAGTATCATCCCACAAGAAATTAAATTTGGCAACACCAAAGTAATATAAAATCCATAATTTCTAAGTTATACTACCATAATAGACACTTTTCACTTTCGTTTTTTAGGCATTTTCATGTCCATTTCTTGGGGGAAATTTTGTTGGTGACATTATAAGTATGTGGCTGTCATGTCCATTAGGAAATGGACGTGACAAATACGCATGTCATGTCTATTTTTTCTAAAATGCGGATGTGATAGATATAAATGTCAAGTTTGTTTTCACTCAAAACGGACGTGAAAAGCTTTGCATTACTTTTAAAACTTTTATCCATCTGCTTGCAACAAACAATATTCAACAAACTATTGTTACTACATAAATCATTGGCCAGCAAAAAACACTCTTAAAAGCTATGTACATTTCAGAAACAGCAAAAAGTAATAAAAAGAAAAAACAAAGTACTAATTTCCTTGTGTAACATCCTAAATTTTGACCAATGTATTATGAAATGTAGTTGAAGTTTTGGGAAGCTAATTACAAAATTTTGGATAAGTATGAATAAATTTTTGAGTTAAAAGTATTTTAAGAAAATTTAAAAAAAATAAATAAATTATCCAAAATTCATCAGAATAATTATTTTACATGTTAAGGGTCAAGTTTCAGAGAGAAAGTTATTTATCTAAAAATTTTATGGGCATTTGGGATTATCTAAGGGGAAAAAAACGCATGCCTCACACGTGCCCACAGCTCACGCCTTCAGCTCCCTTCCTCATTTATTCATTTCCGTTTGCTTCTTCTCGTGGAGACCAGAACAGCGAGAGTCAGCGAGAGTGAGAACGAGAGCGAGAGAGACAGCGGGAGAGTGACAGCATGAAACTCACCGGAGGAAGGCGTCGATGGCATGAAAAAGCTCCAGTTCTTGTTTAGGCGAGTTCTCTAAACTCCCCTCCATTCTCTATTTTCCGATTCACTTGGGATGGGTTTGAGCTTTTGAGATTTTTGAGAAATCAGTGAAGATTCACCGATTAATCCCTCCGTAAGTGTATTATATAAGCTCTATGGGTTGATTCAAGTCGTGCGCGCTATTCCTTGTTCAAACTAAGATCTATAGGTATATGTGTACTGTTTATGCGATCTCTGAGTTGTGGTTTCATGCATCAATAATGATGAATGCTTAATATTTAGCTGTGTTTCAAGTGTGCATGTCATTTCCTCCCTGAGTTCTGGTCTGGAAAATCCAAAAATCAAGCTTCAATTTTCCAAGCTGGGTTTTAGCGTCAGTTTAAGAAAATGAAGCCTGGGTCTGTGAGACGTTGAATAAGAGTAAGCATACTGATTTTCCTTTTTATTTTTGGTCAATCCGAACTATTGTATGGCCGTGTGTTGTGCCAGCAGTGCTGAACTGAAAACAGAGGAGCTGGTTTTTAGGAAATGGGCTTTGGTTCCTTTGATTTTTGTTTATGTATATTGGGAATTTTGCAGCTGAGTTGTTGGATTTAAGGCACGTTTGTTGATTTTGAGCAAAATCATCTCTGTTTTAATTAAAAGCTGAGCAACACGGGAAGTTCATATTAATCTAAGGAAATACACACACACATGTATGTATGAGGAGAAATTCTTGCATGAACCTAGAGCACCACATCATCTGTGGTCTGTCTAATAATAATGCAACAAGTCAGATCCAATTAACCCACCCTGTAAGCCGTTTCTATCCTACATGGCTTTGGAAAAAAATTTTAAAAACAATGGTGGGTCCCACCGTTTTCCTCAAAATTACTCTCTCTATCTCTCTCCTTCCCCTCCATTAATTCTCTGCCCCTCGGTCAGCTCGCCCCACGACCTACCCTTCATCATGCCCTCCTCCTCTCATAACTCTCCAACTTTTATTATATTTGAGATATATTGTTGATATATTTAGAGAGTTATCAATATAAATTTTAAAAGATTCTAAATTTAAAATAGTAAATCTATCAAATAATGCAATATCTTAGAGATTCATTAAATCATAACTGATAATAATAATAATTTAATATTTTTAGGAATTTTTATTTTTGTTTTATTCTATTTCCTTCTATTTTATTGTTTTGTTAGGAAGCAATGGAAAAGGAGAAGATGTTGGGCAAATCAAAAAAAAAAAGAATTATTAAAAGAAACAAAAACTAGATCAAAGAAAGAAGAGCATTGACGGTTTTGGCACCTGGTGGATATATAGATATCATTAAAGGAAAGAGAAAAGGAAGCAGCGCAGAACACACAAGCACATCCATACCAATTCATCCATCCACGCAACACCCAATCCATTCACGCACACGTTCAGCCACGCAACACCCACGCACATTGATTCACAAATTCATCCACCCACCCATTGATCCACGCTCGCACAGCAACGGAGAGACATCCAGCGAACACATCCAGGAGCAAGAAGCAAAGCGCAGGGGAGAGAGATCATGAGGAAAGAAAGAGGAAAACACCAATTGTGGAGAAATTTCATCACAGTATTTGTTTATTTTCTTTATTCCTTTTCTTGAATCTGCAAATTATTATTATGGATTTGATTGAAGGCATGTGTGGCTAACTCTCTTTAGATCTAGAGTAGCTATGAACTAATTTAAGGATTTTGAGCATGTTTGAATCAATTTTTATGTTTAATTTTAATTATGTTTATTCAGTTTAAATTTATTGTCTGTTTAATGCCTGATCAACATTAAATATGAATTTGGGAAATTTAGGTTAACCTTGGGAGAGGGATCTATATTTGACCTTTAAACTGAATAATGTGATATTAGAATTTATTCTAATTTGCCTTTAGGATAGGAATATACTCACGGGACTCACATAATCAAGTTAGAGTGAAATAATTCTAGTTAATGCCTCTTGAATAATTATATAAAGAATAATATTTTTATTTGAGAGAGGGTTGTAGATGATCGGGAGACACTGCAACTATTTAGACTCTAGATTAACAAATTAAAATTTAAATATATTTATTTGGATAAAAGCATGCTCTAAAACTTAAAGAAGGGATTAGCCACTCTAGATTGCTTGTGTCAATTAAAAGTTTCTAGTTTTTTTTTAGAATTAATATTTTAAATTAATTAAATTTATATTTTCATTATCGTATTTTGATTCACTCAACTTAAACAAAAAAATTTAGATTTCTAGTGCCTATTCACCTATTAAATTGAGTCCTCGTGGGAATGATACTCTACTCACTTTTTATTACTTGATACGACCCGTACACTTGCGGTACATAGTTAATTTTGGTATCATCACCTTTCCTCCATAATTTCTCTCTCCTCCTACAGAAAGATGACTAGAAAAAAATAGTCAATCAAAATTACTTGTATGCAAAATGAGAGACCCGCAAGAAGGCAGTGAAGGAGAGACCCAGAGAGAAAAAAGGTAGGACAGCGACATGGAGATGGAATAAAGTTTAGGATATGTGAAGCATGTAAGCGAGGCTATACATTTAATGTGAGCCAGAGCAGATAATAAATATGAACACTCAAATAAATCAGTATACATCCTCTAAGTTTACAAATTTTGAGGTTAATTTCTATATTCTAAATTAAGATATTTAAAATTAATATTTTAATCAGTAAGTAGATACTAAGAATTTCAGAGACAATTACTCAAAAGTCCCCTATTAGCAATTTTTTTGTCATAAGATCGTTCAATAAATCCCCAATCAAGTGCCACACAACAATTAGTCTGTAAACTCTTTAAATGAGAAATTTTTAAACAATTTTTTTTTAAATTTTAAAAAAATAGTTTGTTCTTCAGAGAATTTGTTTACCAACACTCTAGAATCACTTTTATATAAGTCGAGATAAAATTTCTCTCATATACTTATTTCAGATTGTGTAAAATCATGTTGTAAAAGTTATCTAAAGAAGCTAAAAATCAAATCATAAAAGATAGCTGATAATTTAGCAAGGTATTCTATATTTCCAGGTATCAATTTCGTTTTTTCATGTCAATTTTTTAATAAAAAAACAAGTTGCAATTAGCGCCCGACACGATAATAGAATCTTGTGTCCAACCTCCACGTGTCATAACCAAAGCCAATGTTGATAAATATTTTTCCGTTTTCTCGAGAGAAAATCTTCTCCGTTTCCATTAACGCCATCTCCACCTGAGAACTGGGAAATGGTGAAGATCTCGGTAATTCTCACAACCCCATGGGGTTCAGCGCCAGAGCTCTGCTTTCCTCTTTCCCTTCCACTCCAAAAGTTCCTTCTTCAGCCATTTCCGTTTCCAGAAAATCATTTGATGTGAAGCACTTTGTAATCCCCGTAAATTAATTACATAATAATTACACCAATAACTATAAATTCCTCAAGGTTCAGGGCACAAGCACTGTGGGTGAGACACCCAGCCCATAAACCTAACACAATATCCATGTGATTTAGAGCACAATACTTGCCCACAAATCACCAACAACAAAAATCAGAATAGTTATTAAACCTTTCCTCAAAAATATAGGTTCCCATATTTTTATCACATAAGTGCATCATGTCTCAGACATACCAAAAGACAATTATTAATTATAGGTCTAGTTTCATCATAGAATCATAAAAATGAAAATAAAGCATGCAAGTCCTCTAAGTCTGGCAATATACTTTTATCAAAAAAAAAATTTATATAACTGATAAGCCTACAGTGATAGCTACTATCAAACTGTTGGCTCTTTCCTTTCACGCCTCAAACCACTAAATTCCTCTCCTGAAAAATGGTAAACAACGATAGGGTGAGACATAAAGTCCCAGTAACCAATGATCAATTCACAGAATATACAATACGGGATTATAAGTCAATGAAGCAGTGCTAATATGTAATACTCAAACAAAATTAATGTTTCCCATCCAATACAATCATATTATACAAGTGATCCCTCCATCTAACTCCTCCATATTACTCCATGACGTGGATCCGTCTTAATGCGCTGAGCAACCCCGCCAAGGTCCAGCAGCAACATTAATCCAACCGGTCCCCCTTCGTTCTCCCTCCTGGGTCTAGAATCAAAGGGTGTCTAGCCTCCTACCTGGGTCTAGGCTGACTCCCCACCTGGGTCTGAGTTACAGTAAAACCAACCACTATGATCAGTAGTGGAGGCAACCGCGGATACAACATAACCCCAATCATCACAAGATCAATCCAACTATTTCAATACCACCTAATATTCCAATCTCCTACATATACATTAATTCACAATTTATTCCAACTAAGGATAAGTTATAAACAGTTCATCATATATATATACACCTTTAAGTAAAACATATACTTCAAAATATTTTCTATTTCACTAAGACTGAATATGTAAATATAGAGATAGTATTCCCAATAAATAATCAATGTATCGAAAATACCTTACAATCCATGCAAGCATATAAAATGAATTAACCCCAGTTACCTCAATTCCAAGCTAAACCTTGAAAACTTTATGAGCCAAGAGTATAATTCAAAGTTTTGGGTCACACACACCAATCTACACCACAATGTAGATAAAATTTATATAATTAATTTACATTAAAAGTTGTGGATTAATTACCCATATAGAGTTTTGGAATCCAATTCTTCATATTTCATAATTAAAAGGAACATATATATATACACACACAAAGTAGCAACCAATACCTAACTAATTGCCTAACTATGCCTAACTAATATGCCTAACTAATTGCCTAACTATGCCTAACATTAAATAGTATATCCTAATACACCCCCTCAAGTTGGAGCATAGATGTTTATCATGTCCAACTTGTTACAAAGATAGTCAACCCGAATCCCATTAAGGGCTTTCGTAAGCAAATCCCCTATTTGATCTGCAGATCTCACATGTCCTGGAGAAATAAAGTTTTCCTTAATCTTCTCACGAACAAAGTGGCAATCAATCTCAATATGTTTTGTGCGTTCATGAAACACTGAGTTGGAAGCTATGTGTAGGGCCGCTTTGTTATCACACCGCAACTTTGCAGGTAGTGAAGTTGTGAGACCAACTTCCTTCAATAACTGATATAACCACACAATCTCACACACAGATTGAGCCATGGCTCTGTATTCTGCTTCAGCACTAGATCGAGATACCACATTTTGCTTCTTACTCCTCCATGATACTAAATTTCCACCCACAAAGACACAATACCCTGTAGTAGACCGTCTAGTAGCTTTAGACCCACCATGATCCGCATCACAAAAACATTCGATGTCTGTGTGCCCATGATTGCTGTACAATATACCACGACCTGGGGATCCTTTTAGGTAATGCAAAACATGTTCCAAAGCTTCCCACTGATTAACAGTCGGTGATGCCATGAACTGGTCCAGTTAGAAGTCCTGGGATCCAGTAAAGGGCAGTCGGATACCGAGTGGGTAAAACCAAAAAAAAATATATATATATATATTAAAGTCAGGAATGTTCTACTCCTTCTCTCTTCCTTCTCTCCTCCTTCACAACTATGCAGAGAAGGAGAGAATGCATGGGTATATATATAGCCACGCCGCGCCCTCATTTCCTTCCTTCTTACTTTTTCCCTTTTTCTTCTCTTTTTCCTTCTTTCCTTCTTCTACCGACACTTTGTCGGTTTCTTTTTTTTTTGTCGTTTTCTTCTTTGTCGTCTTCCTTTCTTTTTTTTTTATTATTATATAATATAATATTATATTATTTATTTTTACTATTTACTTTTCATCATTACATTTTTTTCTACTTTTTTTTTCTGACACTTCTTCATCCTCAATTTTTTTTAAAAAACAAATTTATAATTATCTAATGAATTCTTTTATCATAAATAATTATTTTTTTAATTATAATTATGGCATAAAAATAAAATTTAGGATGTTACAAACTTCACCGCTCCTACTTTGTTTTTGCTGTGCTTGCCGTCGCCCTGACCGCACTTTCGTGTTTCCCCGCGAACTCCCGCGCGAACTTTTTTGCCGAATTTTTCTTTATGAGCTGATTTCATACTTACGCCAAACTGAGCCAAGGAATGATGCAAGTGAAAATGGTGAAGGAGGAGAGAGAAAATATGGAGGAAGGGTGGGGTCATGGGGCGATGCTGACCGAGGGCAGAGAATTAATGGAGGGGGAGGAGAGAGATAGAGAGAGTCATTTTGAGAAAAAAGGTGGGACCCACAATTGTTTTTAAAAATTTTTCCAAAGCCATGTAGGATGGAAACGACTTACAGGATGGATTAATTGGATCTGACTTGTTGCATTATGATTAGACAGATCACAGATGATGTGGTGGTCCAGGTTCATACAAGAATTTCTCATGTATGAGTGGGACCGTGAATGTGCATATGTATAAATACATATGTAAGTATCCTGAGATTGGAAAGGGCCATAAGCTAAATATATATATTGATTGATGCGTTGGTAATGAAAATGAGAACAAGCTTGCGGTGTCCAATGATTGCAAGTGCTGATTCTACTCTTGTGGGTCTGTACCTGTGTATGCATATAAAAATATGCGTGTGGGTCTGTATCTGCGTGTAATATTTATGTATGTACAGTGGAGTTAAGGAAGCTGAGAAAAATTGGAAATTGAGAATTATGAGTTAAGGAATTGATTTTTGAAATGGTTCATGAGAGTGAAGCATACCAATTTGCTGCTGTTTTTGGTTCCTAAAACAATAAAATAGCGGCTCAAAGTATCTTTCCTATGTACATGAGTGTATATGCATGTATATATATATATATGCACATATGCTCTATTAATTGGAATTGAGGATTTATTATTGGATTAAGTTCTTGAGGCTGCTAAGTAAGGCAAGAAAATTTATTTAAAGACATTGGTTCAGAATGTGGCTTCACAGTTTAATGGTAAATATTAAGATATGATTGATTACCCCTCTACAGAATTTGGATTTCCTGAGAGGTTATTTTGAAGTAAAAGCTTTTAACTTGAAGGTAAATTAGCATTGTGTAATTAGGATGAAGTTTGCATTTGGAATTTATGAAGTAAGATATGAAACTTTGAAAAATCCAAATGTCAAGAAAGATAAATAATGCAAAGGGGTAGAGTTTGAAAAGGAAGTGAGATTTAAATCCTATTGAAAATATTTTATACATATAATTGATATATTTTTATATGTATATACAATATTTAGGATTTGACACTTGCCCAAACTCACCAAGAAAAACAAGGAAGAAGGAAATTTGGAGAAGGTAAAATGAAAGTGAGAATCAAAGCTTGGCTAATGAAGCCCCTAGTATGGGAAGAAAGGAAAATGCAAGAGAAAGCTAATTGTCACGTCATTTTTCATGACCCTTTTATATTTGATGGAAATCATATATAAACCACTTAAATACTTTCCAATGTTTAGAATTAGTAAATCAAGTGAAATTTAAAAATTTTCTCATATTACTTGGTAAAAATTTTGAAATTTAGACCAAATTTAAAAAATCATAACTAATTCTAGAGAAATCCAAATTAAGTGGTTCAAGTCTCCAATTGAAGCTTATCCAATCCTCTATAGGGGAAAAAAAATACTAGTTTGGCCATAATATGGCTCAATTGATACAGTTTATTGCCTCAAGTTTCACTATCATTTTCGGATTTTTCAGTATTTTTCCAGATTTTCTTCAAACTTTGAAAATACATAACTTTTTGTGTACACATCCAAATTAGGAAAATTATGGCTCATTTTAAAGCTTGGGATGTGTATTATTTAACTGGAAAGTTTCATAAAATTTAGATCTTGTTTAACCTATTTTTAACTTAGTTTAACTTAAGGGTTTAATAAGGGTGTTGGACCATTTTTTACTTATCAACTTATTTACTTTAAATCATGGATATTTAACATATCATATATAATTATCTAACACTTAGATAATGCACATGTTAAAATTGCTAGCACATAAAATTATACATCACAACTTGGATACTTAATTACAAACTTTATCTCATAAACCCATTCTTATATTAACTTGAGCCATTCCTCCACCTTTAGAACTTCTCCTTGGCTTTGCCTTTACCTTTACTTGAACTTGAGCATGGACTTAGAGGTTTGTATTTTTGGGGAGAATGAGATTTCTTGGAAATCTTCGTAGCAAAGTGTACTAACAGGCTCATTAATATGTATGATTATTACTATAACCATCCATGACTATGGGCACATCTTACTACATACTGCTAAACTGAACTAACATATGGCCAATGCAAAACATAAGCAAATATTTGCATGTCAATATCACATAACTCAAACAACTCATACAATCATGGCAAACAATTATATTAACAATTATAAGTATTATTAATGTTAAAGTTAGTACAGTTGCTACTTGCTATACTTGGATTAGCCTTGGCTCACTTTGCTCTAAGCTCTAAAATCTGGTAGACTCTCCTGATATCTCTAACGTATCTAGACTGTTCTTTTTCTCTTCCTTTTTTTTCCTCACTTTTTTCTCTTTTGTCTTTTTCCTTCTCTTTCTTTTAGTGCGTTCCTTTCCTTTCTTTTTCTCTTTCCTCCTTTCCTTTCCTTTTCTCTTTCTTTCCTCTCTTCCTCTCCTTGGCGTGAATGCTTCCTCCTGATGGTCCTATAAATAGCCAAAATTTTGGCTTGGCAAGCAAGCACATCTTTGCTCTTTTATATGGTATATTGATAATACCAATTGGATAACTCTAAGCCTATCAAATCAAATATTTTCTTTTTCTCCTCAAATTTCCTTATGGAAATTATTTTTGGAAATCCTTTGATTTCTTGACCAATCCATCAGCATATGAAATTCTTATAAGTCAAGAGGTACTTTACTTATTTTTCTTCATCTCAAACGCTTTCCAGAAGAACATTTTTGGGACTTCCCTGAGTTTTTCTGTACTTTTCATTTTCTTACAAGCAAATAACTTTGAAGTTAAGCCTAAATCCATTTTTATAAATTAATATAATCCTCAAGCTATTTTCCCCCATTTTTACCATAATGATATGAGGCCTTTAGGTATTTTAAATAATTATATTTGGTTCAAAATTTCATAATTAGCCAAATATTAATTTATTACTAAAAATCCATTTTGAGGTTATTTCTACTCATTTAACCTCAATCTTGCCTCAAATATATTTTAGGGGATTATTCTACACATTTATGTGCCTTGGACAATTTTTCTGATATTTTAGGCAAAATTAACAAAATGCCCTTACTTGGTGCCTCAATAACTTCCTCGAAATTACCATTTTATCCTTACTTAATGGCCAAGTAATTATTATCAAAATTATCACCCTATCCTTACTTGGAGCCCAATTTTAGGTTACCTGGTGGCCAAGTAACTCTTTTTCTGGCCTTTTAACCTTTTGGTTACAATAAGCTATTTCTGACTTTTTCTTGGGAACAATTGTATAATTTTCTACAATTTCTAAGCTATTAATCCTTGCTTTGAAATCAGATATATGAGGCATTTGGATATTTTAAATAATTATATTTAATTATTTATTTATTAAATATCTGAATATTAAATAACCTTAAAATTCCCATAAAGGTTATTCTTGTCATTCTGACCTAAATCGGGCCTCAATTAGTAATTAGTGAATTTTTCTCTATCTTTTAAGACTCTGTAAAATGTTCTAATATTTTGATTAAACTTTGACCAAAATACCTTTTGACTTTTCATTAATTACCAAAATGTCCTTGAATTTCATAAATGGCGAATTAGTATCTCAAATTTCAATATTTTCACTTTAGTCCTATTTTTAAAATGACTCTACAGTCCTTGAATCTCCAAAGTGACACTTTAGTCCCTTACATTTTCAAAATGACCATTTTGTCCTTACTTTTTCTATGTTTTGCAGAGTGGCACTTTTACTCTTTTGGACCCTTAATTAATCCTTAGTCACTTTTTTACCCTTTATATCCAGTTATTAAAAACCTGGATATTACACTAATAAAGCTGAAAAGTAGCAACTTTAGTCATTCTTGCATTTAAGTTGTGTTTATATTTTGTTATGCTTCCTAGCTTGCCATGAGTTGAATAGTTATTTTATCTTGAACATGTGAATGACTCATTGAATTGGTTCATGGCCATGATTGACAATTCTATATTTTAAATGCATGTTCTTATTATGTATAAGCCTTGGCAACGCTACTTGTTAATTAGTAAATGATGGAAGTATAACTTGACTATTTGAATGGTAATTGTTTGCTACTGGGATTCTTTGAATCTCACCCATCAATAACTAACCATGCTAGGTTACAAGCTTCCAAAAGAAAAGTGAATGCCAGAGGCAAAGGGTAAGTAAAATAAAAGAGATAAGCTTATATGATATTATTTTGCTGTAAGTTATTAAATGTATAATAATTCTTATAAGTTGTGTAAATTCAATATAAGGCCTTGGCATGTACATATGATATATATTGATGAATGATAAGTGATTGTATGCCTAAGTATGACCTTGAAAGTATGATTTTAAGATGCATAATCATGATTGTTCCAGATTGATCGATTTTCAAGGTACGACTAATGTTTGATTTGTTAAAGTAGAGTAAATGATCTCTATTGCTCATAATAATTTTTATGGATGAAGTGGACACATGGGGCTTTCCATTAAGTCCTAAATGAGGTTAATTGAAGCTCTATAGATTAAGTTATGAATTTTTGAAGGTGAGGCACAAAGTGTGTTAGTAAATCAAAGAGGGTTTAGTAATTCAATAAACTATATTAACCACCATATTTTATGGCCAAGATCATATTTTGCTCATATAAAGAACGGCAAGAGCTTTCAAAAGAATTTTAGAGTACCTTCATATGATTTTTCTAGAATTAGTTATGATTTTTCAAAGTAGGACTAAAAATATGAAAATACCAAATGAATAGTAACCCAATGGTTAAGATGCATGTTTTTAATTTATAGGCTTTAATTATTTATTCACCTAAACTATAATGCTTCCGAATGTGCAATAGGTTGCATAAATGGAGGGTGTTACACCTTACTTTGCTATTTTGATATCACCAAACAGGTTCATTAGTCATACATCCAAGTTGTATAATTCCATGATAAGTTCCATAAAAGAAATATGATGTATGATTGAAAGAAAAAAAAATAAAGAAAAATCTGAATATTGAAAAAAAAAATTAGAATTATCGAAGGCATGCCAAAGTTGTCAAAATATGACCTCATTAGCCTCTCTTGTACCTATTGGCAAGGAAATGCCCTTTGACTTAGCCCACTTGAATGCCCCATGACCTGACAAGAAGCAGTAGATAATATAAGTCACAAATTGATATTATAACACAAATTTGTTCATGAACCCGAAGAAAAAACTTCAAAGGTGGCTGCATCAAATGGAGTTGAGACTGACACTAAATATTAATTAGTACCTGGAACTGCGCCAATAGGCCCAAAAGCTCTGAATTAATGTGCCATCCATTATACTGCCATCACATTCTACATTACCACCACACTGATGTGATCTAAGTCCCACCCACTTCGGCTTATTGGCTCATATTTAATCAATGGAGCTAAGAAAAGGTTTTCCACCTCAATCGGAGTTGGAAAAGCAAAAATATCCTTCTTATTGGTAGCAAACTCGAAATGAGATTGCTTCGCAACAAGATACTGAAATTGCAATACAACCAAAAAAATTTCCAATTAGACACATTAATAAATTAATCAAATACCCAATTCAATCACAATTATCATGAAATCTCATTTTATGATGTGGTATTAGATATTTATAATAAAAATCTTATTTTATGGTGAACTCTATAAACAATGTAAATTATCAATAGCTTGATCGATGTCAAACAACTTCAATAAAAGGAACTGTGGTGGATTATATTATCTCTGAAGGCTTTTTACTAGTGTAATAGGTAATTTCTGAATAAAAACAATAGTATCTGTGAGGAGAAACTCCTTCCTGTTCTTCATCTGGGTAAAATTGAATGAGCAAAATATCAAATGTAATGAACTTAAACAACAAAAGACTTCTTGTATATTATAAATTTAAAAAATATATGAGCATATGGTCGATGGTCTCAGTAGGGGTGGATTTAAGCTAAAATCAAGATTTTGATAAATAATTGGTAAGTAATGAGAAGTAAAATTAGCATATTTACTTACGATACAAAAGTAAAATCACTATTTAGCCTAGCCGATAAGGTCCCTTGTGCAGCTCCTCTATTTTCATTGTTCACGTGAGTAGTGATGGCTTCATTCCAACTACATGGCTTGGACTTCTGGCTCAATTTCACCTGTCTTTTTTATTGGGCTTCGTGCATGGGCTTTCTTCAATCAAAAGTTCTCTCACTGTCGAAATCTGTACCCCACATGGTGCTCCAAGGTGCCTTCCCCTTTTCATTTGTTTCTTGGAAGATTGAAAGATGAAAGGGTGCTGGTTCATTTCCTTCGTCCTTTGTTTATGCTGTGGCAGAAGATACGTTGGTCTTTTCATGTACCAGATCCTTTGGTCTTTCCTCTGCATTAAATAGGTACTTTTTGAATGTCTCTTTTCATTCCCTAAATTGAATATATAGGTTGTGGCTGGTGAAGTTCATTTATAACCCGCTTCTTATATATCCCTCTTCATTTATTTTCACACTCAATAACCTTGCCTTCCCTATTTCCTTCTGCTTTGCTCTTAATTGCACCTTGACAATGATCTTATGCAAAAAGGCTTGATGGCATCCCTCCTAATCATATGAAGTACAGGATATAATTGGTGAAGGTGGATCGCTTTTTCCCTCAGACTAACATCGATATCAATGAGGAAGACTTTGGCTACCAAAGGAAGTGTTATACATGGATATTATTGTGTTTGATGACAAGGTAGAAACTTATCTTTTTTAAGCAAATATGTTCATTTATTACTCGTGTTTGTGACTAACATCAAAGAAGGGGTCTCGAATGATCATGAGGTTGGCTGAGG
Source organism: Vachellia collinsii (assembly GCA_006871305.1). Taxonomy (NCBI): domain Eukaryota; kingdom Viridiplantae; phylum Streptophyta; class Magnoliopsida; order Fabales; family Fabaceae; genus Vachellia; species Vachellia collinsii. The sequence continues at coordinate 16,961 of QFDD01001221.1, forward strand.
ATGATAATATTGATCACTTTTGTAATGTGCTGGTAGAGGACAAAATCTTCTACGTTAAGAATTTCCTTGTCCCTCGTGATGATGAGGGGCTGAGGAATGCATGACAAGCACTATATTATGATATTGCCGACTATATATAGCTATGAGGGAGTATGTTACACTTGCTCTTGACTGTTAATTAAGGCTTATGGATGTTGCTGATTGTATTACTCTGTCTTAAGGATTTTACAATATCAATTTTGAGTTTAAGCAAACAAGTCAACGGAGCACTCACATTGATCAATAATCAAGCCTCGCTAGCATACATTATCTAAAAGTTTGTGTTACCTATCGTCATTATTCTTAATTAAGAAGACATTCAAATTAAGGTTTTTTTTGTCCAATTGATTGTGAACTTTTTAGGTCCGATCACAAGTCAAGTGCCATAGCTTTTTTGTTTTTTTTAACAATCCCAGTCTGAAGACTTTTGAGTATATTCTTGTGTAGGGGAAAAGACTTGACCAACAAAAATTGGAATAATGAAATGGTAATATGGTAGTTCACGGTGATAAGCGAGGAAATTAAATACCACACAATTTTTTTTTTCTCCCTCTTTTTTTTCACATGTTGTTGTTGCAGCACTGTGTGTGTTAATGGCTAATTTCAAAATCGGACTGAGCACTGAATTGGTCAAAGCAATAGTTCAAGGGTAAATAAATCAGATGGGATCAATTCGAGATCAAACTAATCATATTATAAAAATAATATTTAATTAATAATATTAAAATACAACAATTTAAATAATGTTTAATTTTAGAATATTCATGTTTATAAATTACAATTATTCAATCATTATAATTAATAATCATTGATAATCAAAAGTATTGTTAAATTCATTTATATAAGAGAGAGAGAACAACAAAATTAACTAAAAATAAAAATGAAAAAAAAAATTAAATTTTTAAATGATAGAAATGAGGTTGAATTGAAGGTATAGGTATCCAAAAGTCAAAAAGATACCTGGTAATGGTACTTGCAATGATAGTAAAGTCATAGTTATCTTAAATTTCACTGGTGCGTGCATTAAATTTTCTCAGAACTTACACGGACCGTAAAAGGCTTTTTTCGTCTGACACCGGAAACAGTAAGTTTTACATTTTTAAAAATATTTACCCATATACTACAGTCAAACTCGTTCTTGAGGTGAACGAATTTAATTTTGTACTGAAATCGTTCTTGTAAAGAACGAGTTCAGCTGGCGGCACTTGTTTTGAAGCAAACTCGTTCACCACGTGAACGAGTCTGACATTTTTATTTTTTTTTAATTTTTTTGGTTCCAAAAGTTTTAAGAATTTTTTAATAAAAAATATTAAAAAAGGAAAAAAAATAATTTTAATACTTTTTTTTAAATAATTTAATTTTCATTTTTTAATTTATTTTGTTTTTTTTATATTTGTTTGATAATATTAAGATACAAAGATAAACATGAAAAATAAAAGGTAGTATATTTATAATTTCTCTCTTTTTTAAATTATAAAAAGTAAGTGAATAAATTTAAAATTGAAAAATAACTTCCGTGTTAATTCAATATCCCTTACCTCTCTTATTATATCTTCAACAACTTTGTCACTCTTAAACAATCTTCAATGTTCCCTTCCTCTCACCTCTCTCCCTAATAATCATAGATGAGATGATTAGATAATAAATGTATAGGAAGAGAGGAAGGGGACATTGAAGCTTGTTCAAGTGAGATAATGTTGTTGAATATCTAATAAGAGAGGAAGAGGATATTAAATCAACGCGAAAGTTATTTTTCAATTTCAAATTTATTCACTTACCTTTTATAATTTAAAAAAGAGAAAGAAATTATAAATGCACTGCCTTTTGTTTTTCATACCTATCTTTTTATCTTAATATTATCAAACAAATATAGAAAAAACAAAATAAATTAAAAAACAAAAATTAAATTATTTAAAAAAATTATTAAAAATTATTTTTTTCATTTTTTTAATATTTTTTATTAAAAAATTCTTAAAACTTTTGGAACTCGTTCACTTGGTAAATGAGTTTGCTTCGAAACGTGTGCCCTCAGCTGAACTCGTTCTTTACAAGAACGATTTCAGTACAAAATTGAATTCGTTCACCATAAGAACGAGTTTGATTGTAGTATATGGGTAAATATTTTCAAAAGTGCAGCATTTGCGTAATTAAATTTACTGTTTGCAGTGTCAGACGAAAAAAATACTTGGGTTTCAGCTGAAGGACAGCAAGGCGTCATTTCATTTGAAGGAGGCAAGTGCCGTTTGGATTTTATTTTATTTTTTTAAAAAAGAAAGTATCAAAACAGCGTCGTTTTAACTGTTTTCATAATAAAAATATAACCCAGTCACCTCGAATTTTAAGTGGTTTGACCATATTGAAGGTGAGTTGACTGGGTTAATTCGGGTTAACCCCCTAACGCTTCACTTTCAACCTAGACCGGACCATGAACCAAGTCACCGATCCGGTCTGGTTTTTTAGTTCCATGGCAAATAATTATATTATATATCAATTTATAAGTTGAACAAATTATTTTAGAGAAAAATGATAAATATAAATATTTTTAAATAATATATTTAATTTCTTTAATCTATTTAACAAAAATTAACTGTCACTTGTATTGATCAGACTAATAGTATATGCTTGAACACTGTATTTCTTCAGTTAGTATTTTCACAATATAAACAAATCTTAATGTAAGAATCCAATTTTTTTTCAACGGAGACAATGGGGAATACTTTTAGGCAATTTAATAATAAAAGGTCAATGAAAAGAGAATGAAGGGATATAATTATGCAGTCTAGAAACTTCTTCCAAGTGAATTGTATTTTAATTGAGCGAAATGCTAATCGTTTTGTTAAGTCAACCTTTTTAAAAATATTATATGCACGTATGTGTCATTTAAATGAATATGGCTTGATTTAATTGTGATTTATGACTTGTTCGACAATACATGGCAGTGGCTTCATGTGATATATCATTTTAGTGGCACAGTTCCAGCAATTCAAGCCTAAATGACTTTAACAATTGAATTTCATCATTCTTAAGGGACATTTTGAAGTTGTTTCTTTCCAAATTGATTGTGACTTTCAAGTCAAAACTACAAGTCAATTAAGCTACACATATTTGGAGGAACATTTATAAAATTACTTAACCCAAATTTTAAACAATTTCTTATCATTTCGTTTTATTCAATTTAGCCTTGATGACTTGATCTTGGAATTGGACAAGTATAAAAGGAACTATGTATTCCTGGATACACAACACATGCAATTTTGATAAGTTTGATATGATAAACATGGGAAAACCTCCTGCCTTTGTTTTGCTCTTCATACTTTTTTGCTTCATGGCATCCTTAGCTTGGACTGAGACAAACATTACTACTGATCAACATACACTCCTTGCCCTTAAATCAAATTCAACATTACTTGGTAAATTTCCTAACCCTTTAACTTACCAAAAGTTCTTTTGATCTGGTCATTTATCATTAAGAAGATGCCTAATTTTTTGCCATACTAAATTGATTGATCGGTTGTTTTCTACACCACTTGAATTTTTTTCTGGCCACTGGAATTGGGTTTGGTGGTTCTCATCTGAACGCCAATTGTCACCCATCAGATCAGATGTTCTCTCCATGGTTGGATTCTCCTTGATCAGATTGTTGCGACTATTTCTATTTTAAATCGGTGCTCTGCTTTGTGCATTTGGAGGCTTGTATCAGGGACGCAAGAGCGTGTTTGAAGTTTAAACTTCTAGAATCTGAAAATCGTAAGTCGGGCCTTTATCCGAATGCATGCAAAGAATCATATAGGATTGCACATCGTTTGGGCTGTACTGATTGATCTTTTGCCCATTTCATTTGAGCTGGAGTTTTGTACAAGGACCTCATTTTTATCAAGGCCTTTGATTATAATTTGTTTATTTTTCTGCTCTGGTGTCTGTGCTATCCTTTTCTGATTTAAAGAAAAGTATATCATATTAGGCAGTGTATTATAAATATTATAGTGAAAAAGAGTGTTATTCAATTTCTTTGGGGGATTCTCCTTTTATTCCTATTGCGAAATTGAGGGGAAAAAATTTCTCAGGCTAAGCATTTATACTGGGGTAAGGATTGCTACCTTGTGGTCTCCAATGCCCAGAGCAAGGAAGGTTAGTTCTGATCCTTCTGGATATAATTAAACTAATGTCTTGGATTAGGACCAGGGGTTCAATGTTTCATTCTAAATTAAAAAGAAAAAAAAATATGGTTACCTCCATGGTTGCACTGGTTTTGTACAATTATATTTTTGTTTGGTGATATGGTTTTGTACAATTAGCTGGGTCTAAAATTTGGCAGAATATGTTGTACTTAATTAATATTCATGGTTTTATAAAATACTAACCATGCTCTCCTGATGGCCCCTGCCCTTAAACCGCCACCCCAATATTCAATGCTTTAACTGAACTTAAAAGACATCTTTTTTGAGAAAGGATTTTAGATGAGGACTGTATGACTGATATATCTTTCTTGAATCTGATTATTAAAAAAATGTTTTATTTTTAAGAAATACACATTTCACTAACATGAAGATACTTTTCAGGTCACTGGAAAGACCCTGGAATGCAGAAATTTTCCTCGCTTTGTCCAAAGGGCAGGTGCAACTTTTGTTAGTGTTTGATCTTAGTGCTTCCCATTTTTCTGCTGTCAGTGTCAGGCTAAAAATCTGTGTGTGTTGTTTGACTCAGGAAATTATAAGGCCAGTAGATAATCCCATCAAGAAGAGTCAAATTTTACATGGGAACCTTGCACCAGAGGTTTCTGTTGCTAAAATAACTGGAAAAGAGGGGCTGTACTTTTCTGGTGCATTTTCTTGATATCCTGATCTTGTTTTGTTTAGCTTGAATGTTTAATCACATGCATTTATTAATCGTGGGGATCATTCAACTGGTCCAGCGCTTGTTTTTGAAGGAGAGGAGTCCATGATTGCTGCCATTTTAGAGAATCCTTCAAGCTTCAAGGTAATTCTTCTGCCGCATAGTGCCACATGGTGTTTACAATGCCTATAAATTTGCCCCATGTAATTTACATCTAGTAAAACCGAGTCCTTAGCATATTTCAAGGATTGACATTTCTAAAACAAGATACCTCTTTTGGGTTTTCTTTCCCTATTTTTTGGGTTTGCATTCTTCCACATGCAAAGGCTGGTAAACTTTGAAAACTTAATTTTACAAGAGACTTTTCAACTGAAGTTTTGTTATTCTTACCCTAAAATGAATCCAACTTTTAAAATTCATTTTATTAAATTAACAAGGCTTAATCACGGACTTACATCTACCCACGGTAAGTAATCATATAACTTTAACTATCATAGCTGTCATTCTGGTACTTGTGATACTCTTGATAATCTACTTTGGGGGTATCTTCTAACTGCCTTGTAAAGTATTATGTAACATTACAAAGATGTAGGGATTTATTCATGCCTCTCATGTCCAGCCGTCTTAATGCTGGACGTGAGAGGTCACATTTACAAGCTCATTTACAAGCTCATCGACATGACATTGCGATGTTTCTAACATTTTTGGTAAAGACATCCACCACGAAATGGATTTTAGAAGGCCAAAATGATGGACGTGAGAAGTTTCTTTTGTAGTAATGCTAATGGGAAATGTCTCATTTCTCGTTGAATTTGATGTTACTAACAACATGTTTTATATCAAATACCAAAAGAGTTAGTTTGATTATGCAAATTGAAACTCTTTAACTTGAGTGCCAATAATTTTCATGGACAGATTCTTGCATGGGTAGGATATTTATCTACACTTTGAGCACTTAAATGTTCAAAATAACAATTTTAGTGGATTTATTCCACCATCTCTATTCAATCTAGGGAAAATGATGATGAGGTCCCGTGTAAGATATTATCACTACAAAAAAACATGAAATTAGCCATGGAATTTGCAATGGAATTATTGACGGAATTGTGGTTTGTCACGGAATTTCCGACGAAATTTGCCACGGAATGACTTTCCGACGGAATTCATTCCGTCATAAATTTCACCGTCACAAAACGTTTACAGACAGAATTTTCATTCCGTTGGAAATAACAGACGGAATTCGTTCCGTCGCATCCGTCCGAAATTTGCCAAGGAAATTTCTGTGGCAAAGTTTGCCACGGAATTTCTGACGGAATATTTCATTGCAAATTTTGCCACGGAATTTTCCGTGGCAAATTTCTTTTTTCTTAATAAATAATAATGCCACGTGGTACCTCCGTCAGCCACCACCTCATAGCTAGACCTTGTCACGTGTCACCTCCTGCAGCCGCCACGTGTCGCCACCTGATAAATTCTCAATTTTGCCTTCTCCAGGATTCGAACCCCCGACCACCTATGCACGTACGTGATCTCTTGCCAGTTGAGCTGCAAAAACCTTGTATCTTCTAAACGCATATTTAAATATATATATAATATTATACTGCATAATAAATTATTTATATATAATATTTATATGATTATTAATTTCATAATTTTTATCATTTTAAAAAATATTAATTTTAATATAAAATTATTACAAGTAAAATAAATATTATTTCCAATATTTTTATATTTAATAATGATTTTAATTAATATATTAATTAAGATTTAATAGTAAATAATAATAAAATAAATAAGAATAAAAAATTTAAAATTGAAATTAATAATTAATTAATAAAAATTATTACAAATAAAATAAATATTATTTCTAATATTTTCATATTTAATATTGAATTTAGTTAATATATTAATTAAGATTTAATATTAAATAATAATAATAAAACAAGAATAATAAATAACAAATTTAACATTGAAATTAATAATTAATTAATAAAATTATAATTATTATAATTAATTAATAAATAATTAAATTTGCCACAGAATTAGCCACGGAATATGTTTCCGTGGCTAATTTTGCCACAAAAAATTTCCGTCGGAAATTGTCACGGAATATTTTTCCATGGCTAATTCCGTGGCAAATTTTGCCATGGAAATTTCCATCAGAAATTTTTCCAACTGAATTTTTGACGAATTTCTGACGGAATTAGTCACGGAAAAAATTCCGTTGCTAATTCCGTCGGAAATAAGATTTTTTTTGTAGTGTATATATACAATTAAATAATCTTATGAAATCATGTATTTTCCTTCAAGTTCCTTAGGTTGTTAACACACAGAGATGTGGTTTTTAATGGGATCTAAAGGTAAATACGCGATTTTGTGGGACTGTTTAATCGTAGAATTCCTTATACAGGATCTTATCATTGTTTTCCTTTCAATATATCAATGTTGGAACATTGGATGGCAACTCATGGTTGTCACACCCCTTTATATAACTCAGCCCAATCTAGACTTCATAATTATTAGACGCAGCTATTCTAAGCATATAAATTCTGTTTTTATAAAACAGTCTTCTACCAACTTTCCTTAGATTGGGCTTTTCTGAAAAATTTTGAATTTTTAAAAATAACCTTTAATTTTTCTAACGTGCCAGGTTTGATCCTGGGTTCATTACTCTTTATTGATAGCTTAAAAACAACTTTTCCTTTATAAACCATTATTCTCATGTCTAACTTCTGTCTCGGATTAATGTATACATAATTTATACAATCATATATACATACCCATCTAAGTCATCCAAAATTATATCAGAATAAAACATTAAATTTCTTATTAGACCAAATATATGTAAAGGGATTCTTCCATCTCCATTCTAT
>QFDD01001222.1:0-29043 GCA_006871305.1 Vachellia collinsii
CCTAACTCTCCTTTTTATATGTAACAATTAGGGTTTGCTCATTGATGCACCATTTTTTTAATTTTTGTTTTTGTATTTTCTTAATATTTCTTATACTCAAACTGGTAGCCATTTGATGTGTCCGGGCTTCCTTGTTTATGAGTGTGCAGGGGGTACTTAGTTAGGATGCTTAGACAGAGCAATATTGCCTCACCTGCTCTCTCAAAAAGAAAAATAGGATGCTCGTTTAATTTTTTCTTTTCTTTTCTGTATAGCTCATGTTTATCTTGGCATGGTAAGTCATCCAATACTATGTTAGTGTAAGATTCCTCAACACAAGTGACTTCTAGCCTCCTCAGAGACCCCATTATTATACAATGAGAGAGCTAGAGTTGACTATTAGTTAGGGAGAATCTAGAACTCCATCCAAAACTAAGGTTTTGGTACCTTTCCAACATAAGATTCCTCTAAGCTCTTTAGGAAATCCAATATTCCACATGGAGACATAGAGTTTATCGTTAGATAGGGAGGACCTAGAATACTACCCTAACCTAGATAGGGAGTTGATCATTAGACTTAAAGTTATGGTTGTCCAATGATATCATAACATTGTTACATTTCTAAGAGATTATATAATTTGATTACATAAGTCAAAGAATTCGACGATCTCTATTGGCGGATTCAATTCTATTAGTTGATAATTAGATCTTAACTAGCTCACTTGTAACCATTACTTATACTAGAAATAGTCAACTAGGTGAATTTTGAAGCTTCCGCTTGAGTTACTATTCATTTGGTAACTTAGATTTTTAGCCCAATTTTGAAAATTCACAACTAATTCTAGAAAATCTTAAACCAAGTGGTTTAAGTCTCTAATGAAAGCTTATTCAATTCCCTATAGGAAAAAAGTACCCCTTTGACAAATTTTTTTGCTCAATTGAAACTGATAAGTGCTAGAAAAATCACTATTCATTTGGTCAAAATAAAAGCTTCATTACGGCCAACATATCGGCCTCATGGCAAAACCTCTCAGGGTGCACTTTGCTATAATATCAAGGTCTTGATAACTGGATATAAGAACTAAACGAGTGGCTAAAGATTAATTAAGGATCAAAAGGAAAGGAAGAGTGAAAATACCATTTTGCCAAACGTAGGAAAAGTAAGGGAAAAATGGTCATTTTGAAAAATAAGGGACTAAAGTTTCATTTTAGAAAGTAAAGGATCAAAGTGACATTTTGAAATAGGGATCCAGGTGTAAATTTGAAATTTCTTGGGACCAAAATTTCATTTTCGAAATTAAGGGTATTTTGGTAAATTGAGAAAAGTTAAAGGGCATTTCCGTCAAAGTTTGACCAAAATGGTAGAAAATTTTACAGAGTCCCAAAAGATAGAGAAAAATTCACTTATCAGTAATTGAGGCCCGGTGTAGGTCAAAATGACAAAAATAACCTTTATAGGAATTTTAAAGGTTATTTAATATTTGGATATTTGATAAATAATTAATTAAATATAAATATTTAAATTATAAGTGGCCTCACATATCTGATTCTAGAATAGGGAAAAATAGCTTGGAAATTTTAGTAATTGATAAAATTATCTCCAAGACAACGTCAGAGACAGTTTTTTGAAATGGAAAGAAAAAGGTCTGGAAAAACCTCAAATTAGTGTTTTCTTCAAAAATTAATTAAAAACAATCCTAGAAGCAGAATGACGATGGGAAAATCATGGAAGTATCATATGAATTTTGGAAATTTTTAATGACTTTAAACAGGTAAAATGATCAGATAATTCCCAAAATGTATTTTCATCCAGATAAAGTTGCATTATTAGTAAAGTGGGCCCCACATCTTAACTGATATAAGCACCATGACATCACAAGTGTTGAGTAACATGAACACATGGCAAGATCTTGTTCTTGATGCATATGATTTATCCATTTGGAAGGTGATTAAAATCAAGGGCCAAGACCTAACCAACATCTTGCAAATATGTAAAAGTTCAAGGACCTATTAGCAAATTAAATGTACAGATTTTTTTGTAAGACTCTTCTAGCCATTTCAAGAGCCCATTTTCGTCATACCAAGAGGAAAGAATAGGGAACAAGTCTTGAGAGCAAAGAGGCAATAAGAGAGCCAAAAGCACCAAGAACTCAAGGTAAGTTTGTGTTTTGGTGCAAAATCTTCTGTCTTCTTGGGTTCTAAGCCTTTCGCTTCCATTCTATTGGTTTATTTTTGGATTGGGATGTAATTTTTGCTGCTGGAATAGTTAGGTTCTTCAGAGAAAAAATGAGGAAGAGAGGGATTTAGAAGCAATAGTTGTTAGAAAACATATTGATGGTTGTTTGTGTTGATTTGAGTTGTATTGAAATTGTGGGCATGAAACCCTATAAGGGGAGGTGTTGCACGAATTGGGGCTGATCATGGATGAATGACTATGTAATAAATAATGGTTAGGAAATGGCTTAAAAGCAAGATTTTGCAAGTGTATATAAAGAAAAATTGAAAAAATCCATTTTTGGCAATTTGCCCTATATTTTGGCCACAACTAATGGAAGGAGTGGATTTTTGATGATTTTTATGCTTCCACTGGATTTAGAAGGAAAAATTGTGTAGGGTATAAGTGATGAAATAATTTTGGAAGCATTAGAGTCAATTTTGACAAAGTTAGAGTTCAAAGACCCTAAGTAGTCCAAAAGGAGTTCTAAGAGGTTTTTAAGTGTTTTAATACATTGGTTGTCACCTATTATTAATGCCAAATGCATTACATAATATGTAGGAGTGAAACTCCAAGGATAAAAGTCCCAAAGTGCAAGAAGGAAGCCATTAAAGACAAGCAATGTTAAGCACACACAAGGTAGCAAAGTTACTAACTTTTACATTAATATTGCCATTGGTTGTCATTTATTCATTGTTCCATTTTGCATGTTATTTATGTGCTATGTGGACATGTGAAGTTGTGTTTATGACATGCCATGGCTATATGCAAAATATTTTTAAAGTGCATTACAATATGTTCATGCATAGCTAGATAGAAAATAAATGATAATCATGCATGTTAATGTATGTGTTAGATGACTTTTGCTATTGAGATTCCAAGGATCTCATTCTTCCCAAAAACATAACCTTCTAGATAAAAGCTCAAGAAAAGTCAAGCAAGGAAAGAAGAGACCTAAGGTGGGAGAGATACAAATATATATATGATATAATGTTTGCCAATTGTAAATAATCCATGTTGAAACTTTACATTGAATTATGTATACCTCAACTATAATGCATACTTTTAATATACAAGGTATATACACCAACGATGCTATTATATATGTGGAATTGAAGTATATATGCATTAAAAGTTAGAAAGTGAGCATGTTAAAAGTAGTAAAAAGGGTCCAAACCCTTATCCATCACTCAAGTTGAGGTAAAGATAAAAATGAGCAAATGGGATCCATTTGGGAATTACTATAATGTCCCATGCAAGAGAATTAATATCAGAAAGGTCCCAAGAAGTTGTCAATGCGAGTTACTTGAGTTGTCAATGGAGCTGCTTGAGTTGTCAATGGGACCTTTCTGATATTAATTCTCATGCATGGGACTTTATAGTAATTTAGCCTAAAATTTTCTAGAAAAATAGTACTCGTTGCAAGTTTTAAATGAGCCCAAGTTTGTTGTATTTGGAGCTTCGTGCAAAAATTTATGGTTGTCCAAAATTAGAAGACAAATCTGAAAAAAATGAAAAATGACCAAATGAACAATGTTTTTTCACTAATTATTCAATATTATCTGGTCATGAAATTGAATTAAATTGATATTTTTTTCCTGTAGGGAATTGAATAAGCTTCCTTTAGAGACTTATCCCACTAAATTTCAATTTTTCTAGAATTAGTTATGAATTTTCAATATTGACCAAAATTCTGAAATTTCCAAGTGAACAGTATTGATGAATAGTAACTTTAAAAAAGTAAAATTTTCACTTGGTTAACTAATTCTAGAGTATGGAAGGCCCTAAAGTGGTTCATAATTAGTCTCTAATGTATAATAAGGTAAGCTAAGGGAGGTATTACATTTTTTTGGTTCATAGTTCCGACTAAGATTTGAACTGCGCTATGCTCTTGATTACTATGTGAGTGTTACATAATGGACCCTGCTATGCTGGATTTGTGTTGGAATTATTGATATAGTGTTTTAATGATAACAAATATGTTTTTGTAAGAACTATGAATCAATTTTCAAATATATGAAAATGGTTTATCATGTTTCTCGAGTTCAATTTTACATACTCGAGCATTGGATTTCAAAATTGAACTATTTCACATAACACTTTCAAGAGTACTTGAGTATTGATGAAAGTGTTGAGAATACTAGAGTATTGTATGATAATACTTGAGTATCATTCTAGAAAAGTTAGTTTTAAAACTCAACATTTACAGTCATACTTGACTATTGGTTGAAGAATTGATTCAACAAAATTAGTTTTCAAAACTCAGCACTTCCAGATATACTTGAGTATTGATGGAAGTATTCGTAATACTCAAGTATCATTGTTTTAAAGCAATTTTTTAAACTCAAACTTTTACACAAACTTGAGTATTAATAAAAGTGTTGACAATACTCAAGTATTTTATGATAGTACTCGAGTATCATGATAGAAAATTTCCTTTCAAACACAATACTTTCAAGAATACTTGAGAATAAATGATAGTGTTCATTTTAATGCTTCACGAACTCACAGCACTTGAGTATAGCTAAACACAACTCGAGTATCGAGAATGAATGAAAGTAAGTAGTAGAGAAAAGCCTATCAAAACTCGAGTACTATGACAAGTACTCAAGTATTGATAACAATTTTGGGCTTACTTGAGAATCATTGGAAGTATTAGTACTAAAATGCTTTACAAACACTTGAGTAGTGACAATACTTGTTGATATTTTCTGCAATACTCGAGAATCAATAGAAGTGTTCATATTTTTTCATAAAAAAATTACTTATAAAACTCGAGTATACTTGGAAGTATTATGAACATTCAAGTACCTTCTTCAAAACTTGAGTTCTTTATCATTCAGTTGAGTTTTTAGTGAGATATTTTGTCAACAACACTCAAGTATTATGAAACCTACTCAAGCACTCACTTAACTGACAGTATCGAAGTATGTCAGAAACTTCAACTTTATTCGTAATCTTTCCTCTTTCATGCTTCATTTATTTAAATCTCTCTTGCACTCATAAATTCTTCATCTTTCTACTTAGCAACAGGGCATGGGTCTTCTGATTACTTCTCCGGTTGTGCTCAACGGACAAAATTTCAAGCAACGACCATGCTGTGTGTCAAAGACATTTAATGCACACGTTGAACAATGAAGCTAAGTGTAACGGAAATGAAGCTCTCTCTAACTGACATTTATTGCTATCCAAATATAAATAGAAGAACATTCAAGATGGAAGGAGATGGAACAACTGCCTACGAACTTGCATTGATTATTAATTTATCTACCTCCTTTGTCACACTCTCTCCGATACTTAAACCTCAATGATTAACATTCAATTCTTGTGTGAGAATTTTTAAACTGTCCAAACATTGTGTTTCTGAGAGAAACTCAAGATTGGGTGATCTTGAGTAAGGTGATGTGATTACAAAGAAAAAGGGGGAGTGAGAGTCTTTGTTTTTGTGAACTTGAGAAGGAGAGTGAAACTTCTTGTCGTAAGGACTTGATATAATACCCCCATTTTCTGTAATTGAAAATGAAGGCTTAACGAATAGCTATCGATGAATTAAGGGTTCAGAGAGTGGAAAGAAAGGGTAAATGTGAAATAGAAAGAAAAGGAGGGGTAAAAATGTCATTTTTCAAAATGTAGAAAAAGTAAGGGTAAAATGGTCATTTTGGAAAAATAATGGCATTTTGGTAAATTTGAAAAAGTCAAAAGGATATTTTATTCAAAGTTTGACCAAAATATCAGAAAATTTTATAGAGCCCCAAAAGATAGAGAAAAATTCACTGATAAGTAAGAGAGGCTTGGTTTAATTTAAAATGACAAAAATAACCTTTATGGGAATTATAAAGGTTATTTAATATCTGATTATTTAGTAAACAATTAGCAAATATAATTGTTTGAAGTATTCAGAGGCCTCAAATATCTTATTTCAGAAGGTGGAGAAGTAGCTTGAAAATTTTAGTAATTTATTAAATTGTTTCCAAGAAGAAGTTAGAAGCAATTTCCTAGGTCGGAAAGAAAAATGCTGGAAAAACCGTGAATTAGGGTTTTCTTCAAAAATTAATTAAAGGCATTCTTTTAAGTAATTTAAGGAAAGAAAAATCATGGGATAATCAAATGAATTTAGGGAATTTTTAATGATCCTAAACTGGTCAAGTGATCAGATAACTCCCAAAAAGTATTTCTGATCCAATAAAGTATCCTTATGGATAGTTAAAGTAACTCTATTTGCATAAAGCAAATTGTGTGGTCTTTGATAATTCAACTTGTCTTCCCCTTACGTAAAGAATAAAAGTAGACCATATATTGTGATTATGTGGTAGAAGATATCAGAGTAAAGTTACTTTATCTGTACAGGGGACTCACAACATAGGATGATGTATGCTTCGTGACATCACAAGTGGTGACTCACATGGACACATGGCACGATCACACTCTTGATAGTGAGCCACATGGACACATGGCAAGATCACACTCTTGATGCATGAGATTTGTCCATTTGAAAAGGTGGTTGAAATCAAGGGCCAAGATCAAGCCAACACGTCTTGTAAATATGTGAAAGTTCAAGGGCATTTAGCAAGTTGGATGCCTATAAATACCCCCTCCCCTCCCTTCAATCTTGGCAAGAGTGGATTTATGAAAGGAAACTCTTGCAAAATTTATTCTAGAGAGAGAAAGAAAAGGAGGAAGGGAGAGAAAGAGATTGAGGTGCCTAATCAAGGATTAAGAGCAAGATTAAGGTTAGTTCAATATCTTTCATTCTCTAATTACCTTGATTAGTGATTAATTAATCTATGACTAGTAATAGATTAATGAATGATTAATGAGGGATTAAAGCTTAATCATGTCATTAAGGATTGGAAAATGCCAATAATTCTTCTATCTTGTTTATGTGATGATTGGATTGAGTTAGTTCAATGATTATATGAATTCTTGGAATCCTAAATCCTAAGAGGAGGTGCTGAACAAAATTAATCTTGTATGTGGAGGATTGATTTTGTGTTAAATAATTATTAGGAAGTGGTTTAGGAGAAAGATCAAGCATGTGTATGTAAAGAGAAGTTGAAAAATCATATTGCCAATTGATGCATAATTTTGACCAGCTGTATATCTTAAGGAAAGAATTGTTTTTGATAATTTTGATGCTTCCAATGGATTTAGAAGGCAAAATTTGGTAGGTTATAAGTGAGAAAACAATTTTGGAGGCATTGGAATTAATTTTGACAAAGATGGAAAGTTATGAACCTAAGTTGTCAAGAAAGGGTTTTATAACTTGATAAGTGTTATAGTAATGGCTTGTTATGAATGCCAAACGCATTATGGTATGTGTAGGAGTTTTAAATTTCAAGGAGGAGTTACCAAGTTAAAAAGGAAGCCATTTGAGTCAAATTGGAAAGTGAAATTATCAAGGTAGCAAATTCTCTAACTTTCACATTTATTTTGCATTTGATTGTTTTATATGTAGTTTGGCCATGATTGATGTGGATTGTAGCCCTATGACATGTAAACCTTACTTGTGCATGGTTGTAGCTATGCAAAACTTGATGTGCCTTGGCCTTGTGCAATGAATTCTTTAATGATGAAGTAAGGTTTTGTTAATGTTTCATGGCATGTTAATGTTACACATTTATAATCATGCATGATGATGTGTTAGTTAGAATTATTTTCTACTGGAATTTCTTTGAAATCTCATTCTTTCCAATGAACAACTCTAGGCCAAAGTTCAAAGGGAAACGAAAAGAAGGTGCAAGATTAGGAGGATGGCTTCCCAACTTTGTGAAAATCTTGTACATGTTGAAGCATGTCCTTGTATCTTGCCTATGTTAACTTTTGGAGGAATGTATGCTAAACTCCTACAATACAAAGTATGTGATATGTGCTGTATATATATGCCAAGCATGCTACATAATTATGTTATGATGTTCTATGCATGAAAAGAGAGGAATAAAACGTGCTAGAATTAATGAAAAGGGTCCAACACCCTTGTTAAAGGCCTAACTTGAGGTAATGAGGAAAAAGGGAAAACCAAGTTCAAATGACTTGAAATTTTCCAAAAAAAAATACTACACATCCCACGCTTTAAAATGAGTCAAAGTTTTCTAAATTTGGATGTGTATGTAGAAAGTTATTATCTCCCAAAGTTAAGGGAAAAATCTGGAAAATTGAAAAATGACTAAATGAACAGCAAATGTTAACGTAATAAACTGTGTTGATTGAACAAGGAACTGGCTAAATGAGTATTTTTATTTTCCCTATAGGGAATTGAATAATATTTATTTAGAGACTTGAACCACTTGATTTTTATTTTTCTATAATTAGTTATGAATTTTCAAAGTTGGCCAAAATTTTCAAGTTACCAAGTGAATAGTAATTCGTGTGAGAAATTTTGAAATTCATTTGAATGACTAATTCTAGTTTGTGTAATAGTCTCAAGTTGTTTAGTTGAGGTCTCTAATGTATGATAAAGCTAGAAAAGGAAGGTGTGACACTTAAAGAGCCTTGAATATTATTGTTAGTGAATTTGCAAAGCTAAGAGGTGATCTCAAGATGGACGTAGGATAGGAGGAATGAACCAGTATAAATCATTGTGTTAATATCTTCTCTCAAATTCTTTACTGATTCTACCTTAGAAATTGTTTTACTTAGTCTTTAAAATTTTTAAAGGTTACCAATTCAACCCCCCTCTTGGTCAAATCCTATTCTAACAGGAATTGTATTAGAATATTATTGAGCATGCATAACTAAACAGGAAGATGGGCAAGAAAAGTATTGAAGTGACTTAACCAACTAGGTACGAGTCTAGGAATAGTTCAACTTCTAATAGACCTAGTATGCACTTTGAGCCTATTATCACCAAGGTAGTAGGGCAGATGCTTCCCTGGAGGTAGAGGATTAGACATGATCATTGATGGCAGAATCGCTTGCTTGGTATCATCGAGATATGGAAGCAAACCCAAAGATGGCTGAGAATCTGAACAACATTCCATCAGAGATTGATTCCAACATAGTGCAGTTGGTCTAATAGACTACAGAAGCAACAAGAAAGAGTAAGCCAAGTGAATGAACGCTATTCAATAAGTGAGATATATGATTGGTATAAAGGCACCAAGTTTGAGTACTTGAAGCATATCTTGGATGAAAATACCCAAGAGTTGTAGAGACATACCACCCTACATGGACGAGAGTTCGATCTAGATTGGATAGAGAGGGCCAGAGAGGCCTATGAATTGGATCAAGTTAAAGTAGACAATGTAGGGAATGAGATATAGTCTCTTTGCCTTTTTGAGAGGATACCAAATAGTGAGCTTTGGTTTAGGATAGTGATCGAGATTGAAGAGTTTTCTTACCTAGATTTTCATGTTTGTTTACAAAAATTGGAAGCTCTATTTTATCTCATGTTCTTAAGGATATAAAAGTGTTGTTTTGGCTTTATTTGATTATTGTTGAGCATGGAAATGAGTTGAGTAAGTGTTGATCATGCTATCATTAATCATATAAGAATTTAAAAGATGGCATATGCTAAAGTACTAAAGCTATTGAAATGGCTTAGGATCAACCTGCACAGGATGATCTAATGCAATTAATTTTACAAAGACTAAAGAAATTAAATGCAATGATTGTTAAAGTAAAAATGAATCACCAAGAGTAAGATAGACAAATGGTGTAAAGTGGTGATGCATATAGATGCATGTTTTGATGTTGTGAAATGGTGTAAAGTGTGTAGAAGTGAAATTATGCATGTATGTGCAAAATTCCATTTCCTCCAAATTTTTGGTAAATTTCGTCCAGCTGAAGTTCAAAGGGGAAAGAGTATGATTATGTGTATTTTTATGCTTCCATTGGATTTAAAATGCAAACTTGTGTAGGGTAGAAGTGAAAGCACAATTTTGGGAGCATTAAAAACACAAGTAGTTAAGTTAGAAGTTAAGGTTGAGGTTGAGAGTGCAAAGTGTTATGATACACTAACAAATGGCAAATTATTGATGTTGAGCACTTTGGCATGTGTAGGAATGGTAAATTACCCAGAAAAAGGTCAAGGTGCAAGTGGAAGCCACTTCAAGTTCAGTTGGAAAGTTAAACCTTTAAGGTAGCAAAACTTCTAACATTTACATCACATTGCATTTGATTGTTATATGTGATATTTGGCATGTTTGATGAGTGGTTGTAGCCATACGACATGCAAATCCTTGCTTGTGAGTGTGTATGGTTGTAGCTATGCATTGATTGCCTTGGCCTTGTGCAAATATGATAGGAGTAAGGTGTTGTTATTATTCTTGATTGAACCCCATTTGTTTATAAATTTCTGTGTTATTTTTAGGGTATTTATCCTACTTCTTGTCTCATTTTTTACCATAATTCTGCTTAAATGGAAGCAAGAGTCTCTATTTTTAATTAGCCTAGTTTAGGGTAAAATTACCATGATTAATTACTAACTACATTCAAAGCAATGTCTGGGCAATCGATACTTTAAATTATTACTGTTCATTTCAGGGTACTCTAGCTAGAGCCAGGAGTGAAGAACAATGCATGTAAGAGCTGGGAGAAAAGCACCACTGGAGGAGTTTGCCGTGGCAAACTATTGGTTTCATCGCGGAGAAGCATGAAGCCTTGTAGCGCTAGACCTCTTGGCCATAGTTCGCTATGGCCAACTAAGTCAGTCGCCACAAGGAAGTTTGAAGAACAATTGCATGGACCTCTCTGGACCAATTTGCTGCTGTGAAACACTCATATCAACAAACCAGATCTGCTCCCCATTTGGAACCCACTCGTACAAACCGACCAAGAACCATCCCAAACCAAAAGATAACCCTATTTAGGGTCATTTTCTTTACATTCCAGCCACCACTCCATACCTAGCCTCCATATTCACTCTCATTCTTCTTCTTCTCATCTCTACTCTCACCAAAACCCTAACATACAATTTCTGTTGTCATCCATAATGGGGAGCTCAGGAGTATATCAAGTTGAGATGCTTCACCCTTCCATGAGTGGCTAGGCACCTCTCTCCCTCTTGAAGAAGGACAAGGGCTTGAGTTCATTGGGCCAAAAAAGGGAGTATTTATAGTTCCATTCTAGCTATGAACTATGAACTTCTAGGTTTAGGATTTGTGATTCGCAGCTAGAAATTTTGATTATAGTTGTAATCAGTTGGAATCATTACTTTGTGCAATGGAATTGATTAATGTATATATGTAGTCTCATATATTTTCTTTGAAATCATTCTATTCTTATTGGTTCTTGCATGAGTTGTGCATAGACTTAGAAGTTGAAGTTTAATTCCATTGAATCAGTTGCATTGATATCATTTTTTGCTACACACACTAAAAGCACTTAAATGGGATTTTACTCAATGGAGTTCATTAAGTGAAATCCTAGACTCAATGATTTATGGAGGTTTTTACCAAAGAAACTTAGTGAAACATTACTCAACCTAATCAATTTCAAACTATGATAGCCTAAGTCCAGTTTTCAAGGCTCCGATTGAGAGAACGACCTGGGATTGCACCCTATAGTGCAATCCTTGGATAAGTATTTTTGATTCAATCTTCAAGGGAAAATGATTTTAAAAGATGAAGTGTGAATCAATGCTCATTGTTATGTATGATTAGTTTTGATGAGGTCAAATATATCAAAGCAAAAAGTTTTTATAATGTATATTGACTAACTACTATATTTAATGTAAATTTCTTATATAGTTTGGTCAATGAAAGTGAGAGAAGTTGTTTGAGTTTAATTGTAGAGAATGAAGTAGGAATATCTTATAAAATAAAATGAGAACATCAAGTTTCAATTTTTTATATTTGGAATTGGAGGATGATGTGGTTAAATAACTCAATTTGAAGTTTACATATATGTTATATCATCATACATTGAGTTATATATCATCTAACCTTCATTTGGATGCTCAAAACTGATTCTAGAAGACAAAACTTGAGTTCTGACTCAAACACTTGAGTAAGATGAGTTTTTGAAGTCTTACGAAGAAAAACGTGAAGTAAAACTCGAGTTTGAACTCAAGTTTTGAGATTTTTGAGCCAAAACTCAAGTTTTAAGAAGTTAAAACTCGAGTTTCGGGTGCCTCTGTTCAGCTCTACTTCTTTCTCAGCTCGACATCTATTCAGTATCTTGACTATATCTCCCAAACAAGTCTGATTGATATGAAAGCAGTTTCATATGAAACGAGACTCAAAATGCGGTTTATAGACATCAAGAACAACATCAAATCATTTCATATGAAGGAGATATGATTTTCTAAACTTGGTGGTCAGATTTAACGTTTCATCACTGACCTTTGCTTACTGTGGCTACCGTAACTTTTGTAACACAGACTTTTTGGACTGATTCTTATTTCATTTGAAAGTAGACTCAAAGGGCTTTCCAAGGATATCTTATTTACAAAGTTTGGAGTTGAATTGAGAGAGTTATGGCCGTTGCAAGTTGAGCTTTGTGCTGAAATCTGAAACATGTGCTGAGTCATGAGCAAAACTCGAGTTTTGGTCTACAAAACTCAAGTTTCGGGCATAGAACTTGCTTTTTCACAATACTTTTGAGCAAAACTCGAGTTTTGGTCTACAAAACTTGAGTTTTGGTCTACAAAACTTGAGTTTTGGGCATAGAACTTGCTTTTTCACAATACTTTTGAGCAAAACTCGAGTTTTGGTCTACAGAACTCGAGTTTTGGGCATAGAACTTGCTTTTTCACAATACTTTTGAGCAAAACTCGAGTTTTGGTCTACAGAACTCAATTTTCAGGCATCAAACTTGTTTTTTTCACATAACTTTCAAGTAAAACTCGAGTTTGAAAAGAAGTTTTCATCACAACTTGAGTTTTGAGTGATAGAACTTGAGTTTCAAGTGCCAGAACCGTTTTAGAAATCCAAAACTTTCAATGAAACTCAAGTTCTATTGGAAGTCTTGTTAAAACTCAAGTTATGCATTGCAGAACTCGAGTATCGAGCTCTCAAAACTCTCTGAACCACAAAACCTCTTCTCAAAACTTGAAGTTTCAAATAAAATTTTTGATAGAACTCAAGTTATGGGAAGCAAAACTCAAGTTTCAAAGAGAGACTTTCAAAACTTCTTTCACAACTTGAAGTTTCAACAAAAATTTTGATACAACTCGAGTTTTAAGACACAGAACTCGAGTTTCGAGCTATGAAAAATTTCTGAACTTCAAAACTTCTTTTTAAACGTGAATTTTCAACAAGAGTTTTCATATAACTCGTGTTTTATGAGATGAAACTCGAGTTTCGAGATGTAAACTTGTTTTAAACTTAAAACTTCCAATGAAACTCGAGTTGCAATGAAAGTTATGACTTGAAAATAGCTAAAACTTGAAGTTTTGGCAAATGGAACTCGAGTCTCGAAGAGCACTTAACGATTTTGCTTATGGAAACCTATGAAAACCCGAGTCTCACGTTCTATAACTCAAGTTTTATCAAAACTCTTATTAAAAATAGAGTTATAACAAAAAGTTGTATGAATTCTACTTTGTTATTTCATCAATAACTCGAGTTCTTAGCAAGCAAAACTCGAGTTTGCTTTATCTAAAAGTAACGCAGAATGTCAGAAGCTTTTCGTTATTCTCAAATCTTTCCTTCTTTATGCTTCAGTTATTTGAAATCAATCTGCACTCATAAATGTTTACTCCTTTTAATTATTAACAGAGAATGGGTCACCTGATTGTCTCACTGAAAAATGCTCAACGGACAAAAATCACATAGACGACCATACTTAGTGTCAGAAGCATTAAATGTGAAATGTTAAACAAAGAAGATGGGAGTAACGGATATAAAGTTCAACGGACAACTTCACAATGGATGCTCATTATCTTTCAACAAACAAATATTGTCATAACAGATTACAAGTTTGAAAGACAAAACACAAGTGCCAAAGCCAACGGAAAAATACGATGCTCCTCTCCAACGGATATATTTTGACATCTATAAATAAGAGGAAGTTGCCAACGGAGAAAAGAGAGAAAGTATACAGAGTCACCAAGCACAACACGTAGAGTATGTATTCAAGGAAATCACACAACAACATTATGACTCTGATATTATACTTCTCCGTGAGCTTCAGTAATAATACAATCTGCTTCATAGAGTGAAGTATTTCCCAGATAAAATCATCCCAACCTTTGAGAGTAACTTAGGATAGACCTGAGTGAAATAGAGTGTAACCTTACATGTGGTAAGGGGGAGTGATTGTAAAGGTCATCAAGTACCTACGTTAAAATCTTAAATCGATTTCACAAATGTCCAGTTAAATTTGTGGGGTTTCTCAAGTACCAACAGTTACAAACTTGAGTGGGTTTCATAAATGCCTGGAAAAGTTTATGGTGTTCTCAAGTACCCACAGTTACAAACTTGAAATAGGCCGTGTATGTGTTATATTGAATATGTGGCTATAATGGTTTTGCAAGTACCTAGTTAAACTTGGAAGATATAGTGGATTGTAAATCTCAGAGGAATCTGAGGACTGGATGTAGATCAGAGAGGACTGAACCAGGATAAATTGCTGTGTGCTCATCCTTCTTTCATCTCCATTAATTTCTAATGATTCCTTTCTTACTCTATCCAATTTCATTATCTATTTCTGTCAACTTATGATTTGGATATTTTGATTAATCAAGATTTGAATAGAAAGTTTTTGAGACACCCAATTCACCCCCCTCTTGGGTGACGGCCATCCTAACACTCATGGCATACTAGTTATATTTAATAATCATACATGTTGATGTTTTGATTAGAAATATTTACTACTGGGATTTCTTTGAAATCCTGATGCACCAACAAAGATGGAGCGAACCCAAAGGGAAAGTCCCAAGAACCCACAACCAATCTGAAATATACGTACCCCAAGAACACTAAACAAAGGTTGATGATTCACTTGAACCCTTGAACACGGAAGAACAAGGACCCTAAGTGTTGGAAGACGCCACAAGGATGATCAAGCCTTGATAAGTCTGTTTGTTCAATGAAGAACCCTAGAGAGAATCCACTCTCAAGTTTAAAGTTGCAATCTTGCAAACTGAATTCAAAACATAATCTAATAATCTGATTTCAAGAATGAGGAGTGCAATGTATTTATAGAGATTACATTCTGAAATCCTATCCTAAAAAAAGATAAAATTCAATCTAAAATCTAAAAGTATACTAAAAAGATAAAATTCAAATATAAAACTGATATCTATCCTAAAATCTAGGGATAAGGATATCTTCTATCCAATCCTATCTAATTCAAATTACAAATTTCACGTAAAAGAAATAAACTAAAGATAATAAGCAACTTAGGCCCAAAATATGATTATTTAGGCCCAAATGAGCCCTTCTATGCATAGCCCAAGGTCCAAGCCCTTTAATTTGAAGCCTCCAAGAACAAAATATGATCTACATGTCCATTTTCAGCCCAAATCACATTAATGACGTCTTTGAAGTATTCTTTCTCTTTTATTGATTCAAATGACATATGTTTTGTTAAAACCTCTTGCACAAGCCCATTTAATGATTCTTTAATCCTTTTAGCTCTTGCTCTTGCAATTGGTTTACTTGAAATTCTAAAAGGCTTATTTTAATTTGATGCGCCCTGTTGGATTGCATCAAATCTCATCCTTTCCATTGACTACCATAGGCGAAAGTTCAAAGAGCAAAGGGAAGGAGGTTCAAGAGTAAGTGGTGATGGCTTCCATGAAGATGAATATTTTTCACATGATGTGTTGTATATGGTTTTTTGATGTTTATGTGCAAATATTTGGATAAATGTGAATTAAACCCCTAAAATAAGTCATTTGTGTTCTTTGTGGTGTATTTATGTGTTGTGCTAGGAAATGCATGAAGATAATGAATTGAGCATGCAATTTGGATGAGAAGGGGTCCAAAGCCATTAAACAAGACAAAATAGAATAAATTGAGCAAATGAAGTCCAATTGTCATGCAGTTTTGAATGCAAGTAGGTCTTGTTACAAGCTTTCTAAAGAGTCATAGATTGCTTGATTTGGAGGTGTGTGCTAAAAGTTATGCATGTTTGAATTTTAGCAAAAAACCAGTGAAGTGTATCAGTAGCATGTTGTCCACGGCACACACCAGAGTTCATGGGAGTCAATTTTCCATCCGGCAAAAGTAGTCCGAGGGCAAATTCCTCATCAGTTCATGGAGTTCATCATGGCGAAGACCAAAGTTGGCCATGGTGAAGTATGTCCAAAAGGTTTAGCTGTGAAGCCAAAGGAGTTGGCTATGGCAAAGCAAGAAGTTGGTTGCAACGAAGGACCTTAATTCTAACAAAATGAACAATGCTTTTTATGATGCAAATCAATTTCAATTAAGCAATGTTTTGATCCAAGAGATATTTTTCCCTTATAGGGAATTGAAAGAACTTTCATTAGAGACATTAATCGCTTGGTTTAAGATTTTCTAGAATTGGTTGTCAATTTTCAAAATTGGGCCAAACTTTGAAGTTACCAAATGAATAGCAATTCAAGTTGGTGTTTTCAAATTTGCTAAGATAACTAATTCTAGTTTATGCAACGACCTCAAGTGAGCTAGTTACGGTCTCTAATGAGTATTAAGAGAAGGTGTTATGATCTGAACTCCGTTCTTGTGTCATTGAACCTTACGTTAATTTTTTTTTTATAATTGTTGGATGATTTACTTGCCTCTTTGAAAAAAGCAAAAATAGAGAGAAAAGATTGTTTAGGGTGCATTTCAAATCCAAATGTCATGCATATGATGTGGATGATTATGTGTACGATGATGTGTACTTCATGTCATGATATGGGTGATGGACATAGAGAAAAAGAACTTCAACTCCTCAAGTAGTCCAACCATTCTAATGGGGGGTAATTGTGGGATGTCAAATTTATTAACCATATCTTCATGTAATGGTACTGTACAATTGATATGTTGTGAATTATTATAAAGTTTCTAGGTAATTATAATAATAGTGTGAAATAATAATAGGCTTGAAGCTAACTTTGGAAATAAGAGGCCATGTAAAGTTGTGAGTGATTTTGCTCAAAATTGGAACATAGGATATGGGAAAATCTTGATAGAGACATTTTCAACTCGATGAATGACATAGCAGCCTTATCTATATTATAGACTAAATAACTTAAAAAAATATAGCCAAATACCATAAACATGCAAATGATAGAGATGAAAATAGAATTAAAGAATAACAATGAAACTTGTGAAGTCAGTGAAATGACTATTTACCTTTAGAGTGATGCAAGGGTAATGGGAAGTGTGCATTTAAAATAAAATCATTAACTCAACACACATGCTTGTAGGTTATAGTTGAAGCTTTTGAAGGTAAAGTGTAATGTTATACCGAACATGTAGGCAATTACCCAATGGATGAAAAGCACAAGGATCAAAATGGGATGGGGCCAAATATTTAGCTGACCACATTGCAATTTAGACATGTAAGAGAATGACAATTTGTTATTTAATATTTGGATATTTAATAAATAATTAGATAAATATAATTATTTAAAATATCCAGAGGTCTCAGATATTTGATTCCAACATGAGAAAAGTTAGCTTAGGAATTATGGAAATTTATAAAACTATTTCCAAGAGAAAGTTGGAAAGAGTTTGCCGAAACAGAAATAAAAGGCCAGAAAATTCTTGGAATTAGGATTTTCAGAAGAAATTAATTCAGAGAATTTCAAGAAAGAGTTTGAAATTGAGAAAAATTAGAGAATTACCTCTTAATAAATGGAAATTTTCAATGGTATTACATTGATCAAGTGATCAAAGAATTCCCAAAAAGCATTTCCAGGAGAACAGGTTCAATAATGTATGACTCCCTTAGTGTATAGTTGGCCACATGAGGGCCTAAGGTAGCAAGCCAACATGCCCCAATCACTATTTTCAACATGTTATTACTAACGCATATACAGGCAATTCAAGTGTGTGACCTTGAATATGGACAACAAGGTTTTTAATCTTTCATTCTCCCTTCATAGCATTTCCATCTCCTACCATCACCCTCACATTTCTTGTAGGCTCTACTGGTAATTTTAAGTTTTATGCATTCTTAGGGTGCACAAAGGTATAAGAGCTTCATCCGTCTAATAAAATATGTACCTCAGTACTCCAAATCAATCTAGCAAATTGGATAGTAACTTTACCTGAAGACCCATGATATGCATGGAGTGACAGATGGTGGATCGACAACTCTTCTCCCTCTCATTCATCTTTCACCTCCGGTTGGGCTACTAGTGTTGAGACCTCTTTATCTTCACACTCAATCAGCATATATTGTTTATTTGGATACCGATGGCTAGGGGAAAATTTGACATCACATGTATAACAAAGTTCCTTCTCTCTTTGAATCATCATCTCGGCGGGAGTCATCTTGTTGACTTCAAGAAGTGGTTTAATGCTGGGAGTGGGTAATAATGGGGGTAGCGCATTCTTTGCCCCTATTTCATTTTATTGCTCCATACCTCTCATGCCCATTCCAAAGAAATTAGTGGGGGTTTCGCTTTCATCTACATTCCTAAAGAGTCTTCGAAATTATACATTTTTGCTAACTCAATTGCCTTGTGTAAATTGGGAGGACATGAAGATGGAACCTCACGACGGATCTCTTATTCAATCTGTTAGTGAAACAATCAATTATACTTCATCTAATACTGCTTCAATCTAATTTGCTAATACCATAAAATGTTTTCAATAATCTTCTACATACCTCGAATGTCCCAATTTGAATATTTTTTGCCTAGGTTGCTCCATTAATGATGGCCCAAACTCTTCCTCAATGGCCTGAGCCATTAAGGCCGATTTATGGATCACTTTGGACTTCTGCAATAACTGGAACCATGGGATCATGTCTCCCTTCATGTTGATGGCAGCCAAAATAATATGGTCTAGGTCGCGTGTCTCATGAAAGGCAAAGTACTGCTCTACACAGAATATTCAATTCAATGGATCAATTCCATTAAACTTTGGGAAATCAATCCTTACTTGTTTAGAGAGGTATGTTTGATTATTCATTCCAGTATCACTTGAATAGGACCCTTTCTCATAAATGGAACTACAAGTTATTATCAGTTGCCTCAATCGATCAATAATGTGGCTCTGTGTGTCTAGTTCCTTGCTCAACCCAGCAATGGTTGATTATATCTATTTAAATCTCGTGTCAAGAGCTTAATGGCTACTTCAATCTTGTCCAACCTTGAGTTCGAATTATTTCACTCTTCTTCATGTACTCACTCAAGTTCTTGAACTTAGCTTGTAAATCTTTAAATTGAGTCACCTTTGCCATTGCCTCTCAACAAGAGCACCAAAATTTTATGGATAAAATGCAAATCAAAGCAATGGAATGCTGGATATTTCAGATTATATTCAATTATAAACATGTTCACAGTACAAAGGTGATGGAAATCATTGAGAAATACATATTCAAGGAAAAGCGTAGTAACAAAAATGGAAGAAAATAAAATAAAGCAAACCATGATGGGTCCAGAGAGAGAGAGAGAGAGAGAGAGAATGAGATAAAGAAAGAGAAGATAATGTTGGAAATTATGCCCTAGGGCCAAATCATTGTACTTTGAGTATTTTAATTAACAAATTGTTCATTTTCATTATCATAATCTTTGCATGTTTGCTTATGATAAATTGTCCTTGGATAAATCATAGTGATTATCCTAAATGTTCATAGCTGATCATCTGCACATGAACAAAGATGAAATAAGGCCATTACGACTTTGAAATATATGGAGATACTAGTCAAAGCAAGGTATTAAAAACCTGGACCGACCTCTGAACTGGTTGAGGCAATGGGTCAAAGGTTAGTAGGTTAGATCGGTGTCAACTCGTGGGTCAAACAGGTCATATCAAAATAGTATAGTTTAATAAAAAAAAATACTCATATTCGATTATGAACAAGGTAATATCATAATATTTAAATAAAAATGACATTAAATCTGTAATATTTTGATACATTCATGTCTCACTCAATTGTTTGATTGTATTAGTAATAAAATACAACATTGAGAATATTAGTTTATTCTTAAAATCCTTCAAAAGCTACAAAATAATGAAGCACTACAACAAAATAAAAATAATAATGAAGCACTAAAACAAAATCACTAATAGTTAGAGATAGTTTAATTTCGTGATCAAAAAATAGAAGTAAGAAATTATTAATATGACGATAAACTAAAGCAATAAATCCAGTTAAATATAGTATAAGTTTACTAAAAATAAAAATACAAAAAATCAGATTTCTTTTAAAAAGAATTTAGTTTGACCCTGGTTATCATCGGTTTGCCTCGGGGCACCCGAGTTCGCCTCGGGTCAAATCCCTGTTTAAGGGCCTGATCGGACCTGCTAAGTGACCAGTTCTCGGGTCAACCCAGCCAGTTCGGTCCAATTGTTTATTCAATGAGTCAAAGCCATAGGCATTTGTAAAAGTACAAGGTGATAGACCAACCTACTGTGAAATAGCTCCATGGATTTATGTCATAAGTTTGTTTCACAAATGACTACGTCACTATGCCCTCTGACTTGAGATCATCATGGATTCCGACATGAGAATCTCTTAGCTTTGACCTAGTCAAAAGTCACTTTTGACCGAGTGATGATAAAGGCTATGTTTGGGCTTAGTGGATTCCATGTAGAGGATTGTGAATGGTCGAGATAGGATTTGTCCCTCATTTTAGTAGAGAGAGGTTGCTGGGCCCCTAGATGAGTGAGTCTGAGAAATGTATGGCCATACTATGATGTAAAGGTAGTTCAATCTCTTTAGTCAGACTACTCAGGGATCGAGAGAGCAATAGTTTGGAATAAGAGGATGACAATCTCCATGCCTCATCCTTGATCGAAATATTAGGTGACAAAAGGGACGTGATGTGGTTGAATGATAATTTGTATTGGTTTACAGATCCTCATGTGAATCGGATAGTCATAATGTCTTCCTAGAGGCTGCTTACGACTTGTGGGGTAGTATAGTCACCAACCCACTGTCAACTTCATATGGACCTATAGGGTCGAAACAAAATAGCCCAACACGAGCTGAAATGTCTAGATTCATTGAATCAAAATTTAATAAATATTATATATGTGTGTGTGTGTATATTAAAATTCGTTATATAATATATATTTTTTTGTGCATATATATGTTATATATATTGATATGTATATATATTATATATATGATAAAGATATAATATTTCGAATTTTTTTAAGAGATGGATCTTAGATTTAATTTATAAAGATAAATTAAATATTGGATATGTTTTAAAAGATAGAATAAATCTTGAATTTAATTTATGGAGATAAATTAAATCTTGATTTAAAAGATAAGATCTAGGATTTAGTTTATAAAGACAGATTAAATCTTGACATATCTCAATATTATATCTTGTTTTAACTTATGAAGATAAATTAAATCTTATCCTCATTTGACTCCTTATCCAAATTAAATAAAAGGGTTAAATTATATATGTTGACAAAATAGATAAAACCATCTTTATTTAATTTCTCGGATTTATAGTTTCTGATAAGATTTGAATTTTGAAATTGATAAAAGATAGATTTTGAAATTCAAAAGCATAAGCTCTGAATGTCTATAAATAGATATTCAGAGCTCTCCATTAGACACATCTAAAAATGCAAGTCAAAAACTTGAGAGAGAAACCAAGATTGAGAAGGAGATCCAAGAATCAGACATAGGCACTAGCACATGTTTGTGTTGAAAAAGCCATTCGTGTGGATACCAGTAGAAGAAGCTGATTGTAGTTGTTGGCTTCTTGAAACTGAACAAGAAAGAAAACAAAACACTTCAAGAAAGGTAGGCCTCTTGACTACATAATTTAAAAGCCTTCAACAAATCCTAGGAATTTATTAAAAGAAATTTAATTTTCTGTTGTGTCCTCCAATCCCAATAAATAACACCAAAAATTCACACCCACTCTCCTTCCCATAATGACTTTTATTTTCTCAGCTTTTGTGTGGCACGATGCTCATGTGTGCTGCTGCGTACTCTCATTTTGGTGTTGTTTTTAGATTGGGCCTTCATAATATTAGTCATGTTTCCGTCATGGGCCATAGCACAATTGAAGCGAGGCATGCAGTCATGATAGATAAAAGTGATTTGTAGAATAATGCAATAGTATAGTTAACAGAGCATATGTCCATCAATCAAATTTTGCTGAATGTATAAATGTAGGAAAGGGGAAAGCATGACATTGTTATTTTAGTGGGATGGACATAACAACCTTAAATATGATAAAGAGTAAATAACTATAGAACATATATATATATATGTATACCATAAACATGCAAATCATAGACCTCAAAAGCGAATGAGGAGAACAAGTGTAATGGTAGTTTCAATATTGAATATACTTATGAAAGGACTTTTGAAAAGTGCTGCAGTGGGTGAAATGGCCATTAATATGTAGAATTAAATAAAATTCCTCTTTATACAGATGCGACTACTATACCTGGCAAAAGTCTCTTGTCAGAGATTAATGAATCTACAGAATGAAACAATGTTGCTGTGAAAAGGTAATAAGTAAGTTGAAGTGAAATGAACCAAATAGTTAATATGTAAGGTCTAAGTTGCATGTATAAATTATAAACCACGTGGTGTGAACCCAAAGGGAAAGATCCCAAGAACCCACAGCCAATCTGAAATATATACACCCCAAGAACGCTAAACAAAGGTTGATGATCCACTTGAACCCTTGAACACGAAAGAACAAGGACCCTAAGTGTTGGAAGACACCACAAGGATGATTAAGCCTTGATAAGTCTGTTAGTTCAATCAAGAACCCTAGAGAGAAATCCACTCTCAAGTTTAAAGTTGCAATCTTGCAAACTCAATTCAAAAGACCAAAGACCATTTGCTTCATTGTAACCTCTTGCACAAGCTCATTTAATGCTTCATTAATTCTTTTGGATCTTTCTCTTGCAATTGGTTCACTTGGAATTTTAAAAAGCTTATTTGAATTTGATGCACCCTGTTGGATCTCATCATTCCCTCTCTCCTCAAATAGATTCGTCCTCGAATCTTTAGCACATAAAGAAAATAAGATCCCAATGCTTCTTGAGGATAAAAATTTATTAGGATGCTTCTTAGGAAACAAGTCCAAGAAAACCTGCAACATACTAGAATCACAATGAAAAGAATGATTAACATCATTAGTTACCAAGGAATTATCCTTGTAATAATTCTGAATTTCACTTTTCTCACAACTCTTTTCATACTTCTTTTCACTCAATTCAAAACTCTCTCTTTTAGTCTCTTTATTTTGAGAACACTCTAAACTCTCAATATCCTTTTCTCCTTCAAATAGAGTTTTTCTCTCTATAACATTCTCACAAAACTCACCCCCACTTGTATTTTCACCTTTCTTTTCATGATTGAGGGGATCTTCTTCAACCACACAATTAGTATTTGGAGTAATGATTTCTTCTTCTATACATTTTTCCGCATGATTTTCACCATTCAATTCTTCTTCTACCACAAGATCAGTACTTGGAATAGGGACATCTTCTTCTGTAGGTTTTTTCTCATGATTTTGAAGATTTGCTTCTTCCTCCTCCTTGATTGTATCTATAATAGGGGTAGCGACAATCACATGTTCAATCTCCTTTGAATTTGATCTATCTTTTAAAACTTCCTCTTGCTTGATTTTTAGGGTCATGCTCAGCAACTAGAGGAACCAAATCTCTGATATCCATAAAGCTCCACCACTTTGCGAAATTGGCTAATTCAGGATTAAGTCCATGTACAAAATGATCCTTAGTGGCCCTTGGAGTTTCCTTCACACAAGCTCTTATCATAGCTAACTCCAACTCTTGAAAATATACATCAACACACATGGAGCCTTGTTTCAACTCTTTCAATTCTCTTTTGAAGTTTCTTTTTGACTTGGATTTATAGCTTCACATCCATTGTTTTGCATCATCAGCCATTTTCTTTGAAGCCCTTGTAGTAAAAGTTGGAGATCCTTCAGAAGTTCCTTTTCACCATACATATTATACCTTTTTTTCAATTTTTAATTTCCTCTTGAGACTCTTTAAAGAACTAAGCAATTCAAAAAATAAGATTGACATAAAGATTGTTCAAGAAAATCAAGAATGACCCAAAGATTGTTCAAGAGAATCAAGAATGTCAAGAAGATTGTTCAAGACAGTTAAGAATGACATGAAGAATGTTTAAGAATGACAAAAAAATTGTTCAAGAATGACACAAAGGTAATATTTTTGTTTTTTTTTAAATATAAAGAATAAAATGAAATCTAAAAAAAATGCAAGAACACAAACTGAACACATAAATACCAGAAAACGCGCTCAATTTGAAATGGATAAAACTAGACCTAGAAATCTCGGATTGAAATGGTTCCAAAACGAACAAAAAGATGAGATTCTGAACAATTAAAATGACCTATTAAATGTTGAAAAACACAAAGGAAAATTGGACGAACAGATGGAAAGAAATTGAAAAACGACTGGAAAGAACAGGCGCAAGAAACGACAGAAATAAAGAACAAAATCTAAACTGAAATAATAGAAAGACAAAACCTGAGTTTAGAACTGAAGCTTTGATACCAAGATGTTGTAAATCCAAAGGGAAAGATCCCAAGAACCCACAGCCAATATGAAATATACGTACCCCAAGAACGCTAAACAAAGGTTGATGATCCACTTGAACCCTTGAACATGGAAGAACAAGGACCCTAAGTGTTGGAAGACGCCACAAGGATGATCAAGCCTTGATAAGTCTATTAGTTCAATGAAGAACCTTAGAGAGAATCCCCTCTCAAATTTAAAGTTGCAATCTTGCAAACTCAAGTCAAAAGACAGGGTGCATCAAACATGCTTGTAGTTATATCTATAGCTTCTACATGTAAAGGGTAATCTTTTACCCAGCATGTAGGCAATTACCTAATCGATGAAAAGCACAAGGTTCAAAATGGTGATGGGGAGAAAGATTTAGCTTATCACATTGCAATTTAGATATTGAAGGGAATGACAATTAAAGGGAGGCATGCAATCAGCAAAGTTACAATTGATATGCAGGATAGAGCCATAGTATGGAGAATGAAGCATTGAAAATCATCAAATTTTGCTAAATGTCTAAATGTAGGAAATGAGAAAAGCATGACATTGCTATTTTCAGTTCAATGGACATAGCAGCCTTATATATAATGAAGCCTTAGTAACTATAAAACATAGAGGCAAATATCATAAACATGCAAATCATACACCTCAAAAGTTGTATCAATACTGAAGATATAACGAAAGGACATTTGAAATGTGATGCAGTAGATGAAATGACAAATGATATGGAAAAGGACCCCACACTCCTCATAATATAGAATTGCAAATGCATAAGCTTAAAAGATGTCCTATCTTTTCAAAAATCAATGTTGTTCTAGAAAGATGATTAGTAAGTTGAAGGAACACGAAACAAATGTTGAATTGTAAAGGAATCTAA
The DNA here is from genome assembly GCA_006871305.1 of Vachellia collinsii. NCBI lineage: Eukaryota > Viridiplantae > Streptophyta > Magnoliopsida > Fabales > Fabaceae > Vachellia > Vachellia collinsii. The sequence goes on from QFDD01001222.1 coordinate 25,642, forward strand.
AACTTTGACAAATATTAAGTTCAAATTATGTAGAATGCTAACATTTCATAAATCCTAGTTGGATGTTAACAATATAAACTAAAGAAACCAAAGTGCATAATATATATTTTATCAAATGTAGAAATTAAAATTGACCATCAAGCAATCCTGAACACAAAGGAACTTTGCTAACAAATGACATATGAAACATTCTCTTCCATAATCCCAATTAAATAGCCTCATTTACTTTAATTTTTTGAATAAAATCAATTTCAATAAATGGCAACCCAATTAAATAGTTTGGCCAAATCATTTCAAAAAAAAAAAAATCAAACTCTATCACCCATATATAAATTCTTCCCACAAAAAGGAACAATGATTATCCACATAATATTGTCTAGACGGCAACTGCCCAACTCATATTTTGAATTTCACAAATGGGCAGCAAAACATCATCCTCAAAATGAGAAAAATAATTAAAGAGCATGCACAACCTAAATATATGGCAGTATATACATCTCCCACATGAATATTTCAAAAAGAGGAGGCCCTACGATAGATAGATGCAACAATAGGCCTTCAGTTCTTTTCCTTCCCGTCTACCCCTACTGGGGCCTTCTCCTAAAAAATGTTAAAAACCACATGATGAGACATAAAGTCCTAGTAACTAACAAATAATTTATCAAATATTCAAGTCAGGTTATAAGAAATGAAGCATAGATTTATCAAAAGTATAGAGATATACAGCCATAAGTCACCCGAGTGCTTGATCAACATACACAATGATACACAATGATAGATGTGGACTTGTTAAAAATGGTAGAATTATGGTAAAAAGTCTAAGTTTTCATTTGAGTGAGGACAATTTGAGGACTTGGTTTGATTTGTATGGGTTAGTGGGATTATAATCACAATTTTGTAATTAACATGTATATGTGAGGAGAACAAAGATAGATCAAGGGTTGTTGGAAATGTGAGCTGAAAACTTTAATGATTGGTTACTTTAATGGGAACCATGTATTGTGTAAGGATTGGTAAGTTTGACTCTGACAGCACAATACACAAAGCCTCTTAAAATTTTAATATTTACTGGAAGGAATAAAAAACACAGTAACATTATGAACTGTTTTGGGAACTTAACACTTGGATTGAATAAAACACATTGGACATGGTTGTCCAAGAAAATGGACTGGGTGATTATCTCGACAAGACACCACAAGTATGCTTTTCTCCTTTGAATAGTAGAAAGCCTTCAGGTCCCAACATAAAGTCGTTGATTTCTCCTTCTTCCAACTGCTCTCTAATCTTCAATAGGTACTTGTCCTTCAACTAAGCATGTTTAATTTCCCTTAAGAAATTTAACTCAACTCGTAATGATTGCAATCTTGCACCTAGTGCAGGTACCACATGTGCATCACGCAATGATTCCAAAAGACAATTCACTTCCATCCTCATACTAAACATGTGAACTGATTTTCTACTTAAGGTATCTGCTACCACATTAGCCTTCCCAGGATGATACTTCAATTCATAATCATAGTCCTTGAGGAACTCCATCAATCTCCTCTGTCTGTTATTTAACTCTTTATGGTCCACCAGATACTTCAAACTCTTGTGATCACTAAAAAGTTCAAACTGAGACCCATATAGGTAACACCTTCAGATCTTCAAGGAAAACACTATTGCAACCAACTCTAGATCTTCATGTGATCTTAAGTGCCTAAAGGCATACGCTATTGCCTTGTTGTCCTGCATCAAGACACATCCCGAACCTGGAGCTAAAGAGGCATCAGTGTACACTGTATAAGGGTGCATCGAGTTCAGAATAGTCAAAACTGGAGCTGTAGTCAATCTGGTCTTTAGCTCATGGAATGCCAACTCACACTTCTCATTCAATATGAAGGGTTTATTCTTCTTCGTCAACTTTGTTAGAGGCATTGTAATATGAGAGAATCCTTAATGAAACGACGATAATAACCTATCAATTCCATAAAGCTGTGTACTTCAGTTACCATCTTAGGAGGTTCCCACATCAAGACTGCATCAACTTTGTTGGAGTCCACTAGTACTCCCTGTGTCGATACTACATGACCCAACAACTTCACTTATTTTAACCAAAACTCACTTACTTAACTTAGCATAAAGTTTGTGCTCCTTAAAAATCTGTAACACAATCTTAAGGTGATTCTATGTTCTTCATCGCTCTTAGAGTAAATCACGATATTGTCAATGAAGACCATTACGAACTGATCTAAATAAGGTTTGAAGATCCTGTTCATATAATCCATGAACACTGCTAGGGCATTTTTTAATCCAAAAGGCATCACTAAAAACTCATAGTGTCCATAACTGATAAGTGCATATTTCATCATGTTAATTCATATATTTTGACATGGAAAGTAGAGATAAGTGGCATAATGTTGCATGAAGCATGAGTATAATGTTGAGTTTTTTATGAGCATAATGTTGCATGAAGCATGAGAAGATTCTAGGAAATAATTACTTTCTTTAGTGAACTTGCTATTTTGGGACTTAACTGTATTTTCTGGAATTGTAGGGACTGAAACGGGATAATTACAGGCCAAATTTATTGCAGAAAGGGACCCTGAGCTATGCTATGCGTTTTTACTAATGAGCTTAGGGTTTCTTTAGGTTAAAGGGGCAGAGAATATTGGTGGAGGCTGAAAAGGAGAAGACAAAAAACCTCACATTAAGGAGGAAAGGCTTAAAAACACATTTTTTTATATGTTGGTGGAGGACAAAAGGTTGAGGTTTACAGCTCATTCTTCATATGCAGCCCTAGCACCCATTCCACTTTATCTCCAACCATAAATTCGTCCAACCCTTGCTGTTCCAGGGAGGAGAAAAACCATCATCAACTCCATTGCTCATATTAATCTTCTGCAACATCCAAATTCCAGATTGAATGGCTAATTCCTTCTCCTTCTTTCTTGCTGTGTATTTAGCTACTATGAGTAGCTAAGCCTCCTTTGTGGTTCCCTTGAGGTGTAGTAATGGCCTAAGCTCATGTTCTTCAATGGAGTTCTCCATAGCTCTCGGTTTCAGCATTTACGTAAGATAGTTTCAATTCTTTGTTGCTGGAACCGTTTTGTGTCAAGCCTTCAAAAGCTTGATGGTTGAGCTAGGAACTTATTTAATTGACTTTGTATGATCCTCATTAGAGTAGGTTCAACTATGATGATTAATGCTTGGTTGAGACTATTTTTCATCTTGTTGGGCTGAACGTTTTTTTATTGATGTAATGGTAGTAATTACATTTATGGATTGGAAGTAATAGAATGAGATTTTCCTTTGAGCTTCTTGCTGCTGTAATATTTCAATTGAAGCTTGGTTAAGATGTTTAATTGAAGTATTTTGAGGTTTGAATCTGGTGGTATCCAAGGTTCACCTCTAAGCTCAATT
>QFDD01001224.1:0-23372 GCA_006871305.1 Vachellia collinsii
TATTGTTTAACTCACTTTACTCCCTTGTAGTTTGTATTGGCAAGTTGAGCACCTAGAGTTGTTAAAGGGTGTCAACTTGAGCTAGAGTATTAGAAGTATGAGTTAGTTAAAGTGATTAGTGTAATCACTTAGTTAGTTAATGATCTAATTTCTTCTTCCATTCCTGATTCCAATAGCGTTTACACAGCCCATGAACGGCCCATAATTTATTTTTTGCTTTGAACGGCCCATACCAAGTCATGACATAGAACAGGCGGTCATTCGGCCACCCTTAGTAATAGGCTACTAATAGTATAACGGAGCTGGACGGCCCAGATGCATGGCGCCCCGACTCCTTCCTACCCTCACGTGACTTTCTGTCCGTACAAACTTGATCACGTGAACCCCCCAACAGTACAATGGCCATGCCCAGGTGCCTCTCCCACCTTTCTCGTTTGACCGGGACGGAGCATTCCTCCACTTCTTATCTCTGTGCAATTCAGATCTATGCTCTGGCATTGAATCTGAATTTTTGAGCTCTTAATGGCGACGAGGAACCGCACGTTGCTCTATAGGAAGTACAGAGATGCATTGAAGAGTGTTCGGGTTCCGTCGAGTTCTACGGCCTCGGCGAGTTCCGGCGGTGCTGGTGGTCCGGTGATTGAATTGGTTAGCGCGTCGCTTCTGAATCAGAATCGTTCTTATGCTCCGCTAAGCACCGACGATCCTGGTAATTCAAGGTACGCCTTTCCTGCACAAATATAGATCCTACAGATAATCTAAATGTTATTTTCCTGGGCGTGGACCAAATGCGGAGATGCCCCTATTAAGATTGTTCTCCTTGTCTATAATTCGTGAGTGCGGCAACGAGCTATTTGGGTTTGGTCTGCTCTCAATTCTGTTCCAGTTCCAAAAAGAAGACACAAGGAATTCATGACAACTGATCAGATATCGGTTGCACAGGGCACTTCATTATGCAGAATCATCGCGAACGAATCCGATCTATGTAGAATCATCCATTTTGGGTCCTTGTCGTGGCACATCGCTTCTACATTGAAGCTGGAGTTTTTTTCCCGAAGGTGCCGTGAGGTTCCTGCCGCGTTTTATTTGTGGCCGGGATGTAAATGCACTAGTTCTGCTCTCCGAAGTTGAAACCATATTCGGTAGGAGTTGTTGGCTGAGAAAATTAGTGAAGGAACTGTATGTGACGTAAAGCACTGAAGACTTCTCTTTTTTATAGTTCGTACGTGAAGCTTGTGGAATCTGGACTAATAGATGAATGATTTATCTCACTCCTATTGTTTATTGGAGATTTTTAAAATTGTTCATTATGCGAAGTCCGTAGAATGTGGGCAAACAGAAAAATCATTTGCCCCGCTCGTATTGCTTATCAATGGAAAATTTCCTGTTCGTCTGGTGGAGGAATGCCATGAAAACGGACGTACTTCTTCTAATCTGGACATTTGCTTGTAAAATTTTCGTTTTTCAATTTTTTTTTTCTTTTTGGGTGTAATCTCGTTATGCAATTGTGTATCCTACGCTTTTGACTTGCATAAATGTCTAAATTTATATGAACTTACTATTTCTTATGGATTCAGTAAGGGTCCACTTACTGTAGGACTACCTCCAGCTTGGGTGGATGTATCTGAAGAAATATCAGCAAATGTGCAACGTGCACGCACAAAAATGGCAGAGTTGGCCAAAGCTCATGCAAAGGCTTTAATGCCGTCATTCGGAGATGGTAAGGAGGAACAACGAGCCATTGAAACTCTAACTCATGAGATAACTGACTTGATAAAGAGATCAGAGAGGAGACTGCAGATACTTTCTGCTGCCGGGCCCTCTGAGGATTCCAGTTTGAGGAAGAACGTGCAGGTATAACTGCAGAACTGTTATAGGGCACCACTGTTAGAATGACCTTTTTGGGAACAACAAGAAATCCTCTTTTTAAATTCATCTGAAAATATTCACCATCTCTTTATCGACAAAGGATATAACTCTCCTGTGGCACTGGCATATTATTCTGTTAATTGAGTCTTTGACCATGCCTTCTTTCTGCTGTTATGTTTAAACATATGCATTTCACGAGCTTCTTGGTTTATCTTTCAGTTGGTTTTGCAATTTGTTGAACCTTTTGTTTTTGTGTATTTCATGCAGCGTTCTCTAGCTACTGACCTTCAGAACCTCTCCGTAGAGCTCCGTAAGAAACAATCAAATTATTTGAAGCGACTTAGACAGCAGAAGGAGGTGGAAAATACTCTCTTTCTCCAAATATTTGCTGGCAGAATAACAATAATTTAACAAATCAATAGCATCATCCGTGCAATTCAATTGAGTACAAATCAGTGCGCAAAATTCTATCCGTAGTTTCATGTACAAAATTGCTTCCCCCATATATTACCACTGTTGGTTGATTGCTGGCAATTGAATTTTTATGATTCCATGTCATCTGTGAACTCTGAACTGTTGCTGAACAGATGAAGTTTATTCAGTATTATTTCCTGAAAAGAAACCGCGTTGCCCACCTTTACTCTTTACTCTCTTGTCTGGAGTTTATCTTGGTTACCGACTTTCTATGATATACGAGCACTAAATAAATTGTGTCATGTTTTATAGCTCGACTAATATTTTGTGATTATGTAGGGTCAAGATGGGGTGGATCTAGAGATAAATATAAATGGAAGTAAATCCAGATTTGAGGATGATGCTTTGGACAATATGGTATTTGATCTGTATTTCCTTTATTTTTATTGGTTCATTTCATTCCTTCTTGGGAAGGAAGATGAGCTTATTTGCTCATTAATGTTATTCATTGGGACAATAGGCAAACTTCATAATCCATTCTCCTGGCTGTTTCATTTTTACAATTTTTTTGTACATGATTGAGTAATCGTAACTCAGTTAAGCTGGTACTGTCAAAAAATGTACGTAGGTATTTAACGAACATCAGATGGCCAAGCTGAGAAAAAGCGAAGCATTCACAGTAGAAAGAGAGAGAGAGATCCATCAGGCAAGCAAAAGTTCCTTATTTGCCCTTCTGACCTTTGTTGACTAGGTGCTAATTTCTACGATGTTGACGGACTCAAAAAGATTCATTCTATGATCTTATAGGTTGTGGAATCAGTAAACGAGCTTGCTCAAATTATGAAAGATTTGTCTGTACTAGTAATAGACCAGGTCAACAGATATTCTTTCCCTATGGAGCTTACTACCTTGAAACCGGAGTCATGATGATAAACTGACATCCTCTTTATACAGGGAACCATTGTTGATCGAATAGATTACAACATTCAGAATGTTGCAAGCACAGTTGAGGATGGCCTTAAACAGCTGCAGAAGGTTTGACTTCCATTGTTTGTTATTTTTTTCTGGACTGGACTTCATTTGTCTTGGGCTTCCTTCTTTTGCTATCTCTCTCATTCTCATTTATCCTTTTTTCTTGATATGACGGTAATCTTTTGGTTCATGGGGCATGCAGGCCGAGAGAACACAAAAAAAGGGGGGCATGGTTACTTGTGCGACGGTGCTTATTATCATGTGCTTCATCATGCTGGTTCTCTTAATCCTGAAGGAAATAATTTTGTGATCCACGGAGACTTGATTCTTTAATTATGGTCACTCCTCATTTGTGCGATCCTCTCTCTCCACGGACGCTACCCAGTGCCTGATCGGACAATGATTATGCAGAGTGTGTGGGAGGCAACGCAAGAGTAATTCTTGTTGGGGATGGATACGGAGGAGGGTGGGAGGAGGCGCCGGGTACGTATTCTCGAACCTTGAGGTTGGCGGGATTCAGAAGGAGAGGGTAAATACAACCCACGATGTATAGAGCAGCTGTATTGATTTTTTTTGTTTTTTGTCCTTAACAGGACATCTTGCACTGAATTCTTTTTCTTTTTGCCATTTTTTTGTTCGATATTTTAATTTTCCTCGGCTGTTCTTTTTTTGGTTTCGCGCGCATGCTTGCGCTTCAAGCGAACGAGAATTTATGTTTGTACCAAGATATATTCATGCAATAAAATGATTTGTTAAAGCTGGAACAGAAAGTACGCTTTCTGGAATGAACACGAATGTTGGGCTTATCGTTGCGTTGTTGCCTATATATTTGGTGCCTAGGAAGCACAGAAACTGGTAAGAGAGGAAACGGAATGAAAACGGAGCAACTTGGTTTGAAGTTCGAACGGCAAAATGTTTTAATTATTATGTCAAATTATTTTATCATCTATTATCTGAAAAAAGTAATATAAAATCTGTTTATTTTTTGTCAATTTCGGCTTTTACTTTTTATTCTTTCTCACGCTTCTCCCTCAACTGCCTTTGTTGGGATATTTGGTTGAGGGATTTGGAGGGAAAGGAAAATTTTTGTAACTTCTGCATTTAAAGAAATTGAAGAAGAGGGATTATAAAATTTTAACAAAAATAAAATGTAAGAAAAATCAATTACAAATTGCTACCCCCACTTCTCTATTTTTTGAAAATCCAATTCAAAGCTCGCTCCCCTCCCCCATACCAAACAGACCTCAATGTCTTTCCCATTTATTCTCCTTTCCTTTTTACCATGCAAAGCAGCGACATTTCATCTTTGCTCTGGAAAGAGGGGGAGAGAGCCGCGCCCCTGGGAGGTCCTCACTTTAATCATTTAATGCCACACTTTCCGCTTCAGTAAGGAAAAACAAATGGGCAAATCTCTTAGGACAAAGCTTTAAGATTCAGTAAATAAATGTCCGAAACTTGTTGAGATAAAATTAAATAACAAATACAGCGTTTCCTTTCTCCTTCAGTCAAACATACTGCTACATCATCTGCATTATCACCTCTCAAATTATTGTTCAGGAATTGACAGAATGTTGCCACCTATCTGGGTGGTTTCAGACCATTGAGGACCTAAGTTCTTTTTCCTGGACTACAAAATGCAAGCCCTCTTGCTGCAACTACCACAAATCAATATTCGTATACAATGAACAATATTGTCAGGCAACTAGCCTGAATTCTTCTTTTTCTTAGCGTTGACCAAATCTGATTCTGTAAATGATCTTTGGACAAGGCCAGATAGGGTCAACTTGAGATCAAAGGTCAATCTAGGAAGTATCCTGGACAAAGTATTCACATCTACCATGGCCCTATGAGCTGATCCATCCACTTGAATTCCATAGAGCTCACGAAGGGCCTCAAGTGCTGTTGAAGAAAGTTTTGTTCCTGTCGAATAACACAGTGTCAGTTACTTCATACCTAAGCTACGTGTGTGTGATGTGGGGAGGAGAGGGAGAGAGCAAGGAGACCTATTGACTTCTTTAATTCACGTGCCAATGGAAGGGTATCTACAAATAGCCAGTTAGGAGGAATCTCTATAGAATAACGTCTAAATTCATTAATGAGGAAGGGTACATCAAAACAGCGAGCATTGTGACCAACCCACAAGACATAGCCACCAGGCTTCTGACGGCTTTGAATATACTGTAATAAGATGGGAATCAGCTCCTCCATCCTACAGAAAATCCAACAAAGCAAATAACCGCTCAATGGTTTCCCTTGCAATATTATATGAATTAAACAAGTACAAAATAAAATGAGAAACCCTATAATACTACTTGCAGTTTAGCCAATCAGCAATTCTCTCGCTAAAATGACAGAACATTTAAAACCAATAGATTTGCCTGTTTCCGTCACTCTTTTACCGAGAGCATCGCATGGTTGGAAAAATCTCCTTCAATCCAATTTTTAGGTGCTAAGCCAACCTAAACCTTAGTGTCCTACCAATATAATGTGAGGTCATTTGATCTGCTTTTCCAGACTAAACATGCATAATTCTAAGTTGTTCTTTTGTAATCAATTAGTTTATGTAAATGCAGCAATTCTGATCTTTCATGTGAAATTGTCATAAGCATAGAATAAAGGCAACGCAAACAACAGTGAGACAATATATCAATACAAGCTTCTGGTCTTCTATGCATAATCCAGAAAAAAAAAATGTAAAATCCACAGAAGATTACCTTGGAACTTCAGGCCTGTTAACCATCTTAGTGGTGATGCCATGAATCAAGGAATTAGTAATATCGCGTTCAGGATTTACAAGAGTTTGGAAGGTGCTATTCTCACCACCTTGAAGATCTCGGAGTGCAATCTCAATGATTCGTCCTTGTACTCTGCTAAGCGCATTAGTCTCAGTATCAAAAACAATAACAGTGACTTTGCTGGATAAATCTTTATTCTGAGCAATCTCCTGCTGTATATCGCAGCATGGAAAATCCTGGAAATGAAGTAGCTGTGTTTTATTTACATTTAATGCAGCACTTGCTAATACTGTTTCACTTGAAATTTCAGGCTTGATGATTCTTGATCTGGTGCTCCAGGTGGTTTGTTTATTTCCTTTTCCTTCTGTTTTTGTAGTTACAGGTCTTCTGCCAGTCCACTTCTTACCATGCCCTTGATCCTGCCCATAAATTCTGGAACAAAGAAGCCTAAGACTAGAATTATTACCATAAATCTTCCTTGAACTGTGGAAGGTCTCATCCCAATAATTAGCTATGCTTTGTATTCTGCATCTGGGTACTTGCAATAATGAAAAAAACATGGTTCCTATCTTCATCTGAATCCAATACAATTAAGAAATGTTATATGATCAATAATTCATCACTATATGAGTCAGCAGCTACAACCTGCAACAAAGAAAAAGTAGGAATGACTGGGCTAAGAAATTACCATACAGGCAAAAATTATTGTGCAAGACTTACCTGTTATTATATGCTTAACCAACAATAAATCAAGACATAAACTTTGACTCATAGATTCATGATGAAAAGGAAGTTTTCACGAAGAAAAGAACCATTTATAGTTCAACCTTCAAAGATTTTGAATAATGGATTTATCTGACATATCTTGATAATTTTGTAATTAGTAGATCTGGAACAGAACCTTTACATATCAAACCTCAAGTCCTTTTGTTGAAGTAAAATAAAGCACCGTAGAGACAAATTGTCCAAGCACCCACAATGAATTAATTCCTTAATTAGAGAAAGAGAAATTGGATTTTGCCATACTAGACCAAGAACAAAAACTTACGGAAAAGTAAAGGGAGAAGTTCAGAACCAAATTTTCTACAGACTCGTGAAATAGGTCAGTAACATTCAATTTCATTAATCATATAAAAGATAATGGCTGCAATAATAGTATTGTGCAGCAAAACTTGCTCCACAATCAATTAAAGCATATTATTCAACCAAATCAAACCTTTAAATAGAGAATGCTGTGTTTTGTCATGCTAATTACATCAATTGGCCTTTTGTAACTTCAAACAGTTATAGACCAGCATTCCTTTATTGAAAATATCCCACAAATCCGCAACAAACAAGAAAGTGAAGAAATCCGTTGGAGCTCATTACGGCAATTGATAATGTGATAGCAGCGTGAACAACATATTTAAAACAAGAAAGCTGATTGGTTGATATGACAAGAATTTCATAAACAGATACATTAAGCACTTCCAGAAATCTATATCAGCAATATCAAGAGGTATATTGAGATAAACACTGGAAAAATATTTATAGATGGAACAAAAGGAAAGCAACAAAAAAATTCATCGCAATATTATAAAAGCTATGGGTAAGTCGCTCAACCAGAACGAATTAAAACGAGAAAATCAATCATACTCAACGGGTTGAGCTCAATAAGAAAATGTTGCGAGCATATATGTCGAGAATTGATTATGGAGTATGATTGAATATGACTGGAAAAACTATAACTCAGTCCCATCTAAGAATGGGCAGACGGAGAGAAGCTCCAAAGCCAAGAGTAATTTAAAAAAAAAAAAAAAAACTTTAAAAGAAAAATAAAATCATAATAAGCTTAGATTCAACATCAAGTCCACCAGAAGCCACCCATTTTGAGAATGTCCCCGGCAAGCAGACAGAAAAAGAACACAGTTGAATGGAAAGTGGAGAGTAAACAAGAAAACTTACCTGATGGAGATGGCGAGAGCAGAAGACATGGAAAAGCATTAAGCCTGAAATCAGAAGGAAGGTCCATTTACTTATAGGCGAGAGAGAGGGGAAGGGAGAAGGAGGAACGTGGGATCGTGTGGAGCGAGAAGAAATATCGGAAAACTGGGCAACTATGCCCAACGACAACGTGACTTTCGGATCGGCTTGTTCGATGTGCGTTCTTTTCTACTCCACTCAACCGCTTTTCCGTTTTGGCAAAAAACCCAATCTTGCTCATGGATTAGATTAGCGTGACAAGTTTTTAGTTCATAAAATTCAAACTAGTTATTACACGGATTATTTTTCATAGAAAAATATTTAGATATGTTAGGTTCCGAAAATATTAATTATTCTCGGCACACACTTTGTATGAATTTAATCTGTTTTCTTCTGGAGAATAAGACACGGGGAGAAAAACCGAAAAATGAGGACGCGGAGTGGGATTTTTTTGGACACGCAAGTTAATTTAGACGGCACATTTACGTGTATATGAAGGCAGTTTATCTTAAATATTTATCTTATAGATTATAAATTATGTTAAAAAGAGAGTTTATACTCCCGATGCTAATCTAAACAAGCCATGAGATTCATCATTCATACAACTATCCTTGAGGGAATTACAAGTTGATAGAACAGATTAAATTGGTGCAAGCACGTGCTCAGTTTTGACGATGGCAAATAGTACAACCTCATCTAATTCAACAATGAGAGAGCCCGCTGTTGGTGTAACTCTTATTGCACATCATGCGTTGCTTGAGATGGAAGGCCACGTTATAGATGTTTGTTGCTTCACAACTCTTTCTGCTCTTTTGGATATACAGTTTTCATCAACCTTGAAATTATAGGAGGGATTGTACATTTTCATTAATGCAATTCTTCAATGGATCAAAATTTGCAACGCAACCTATAAGACTAGACAGGGAATTAGAATAGACAAGATCGACTATCATATGGATGAATCATAACCTTCCGTAGAGAATGGTTTCTAACAGAGATGAAGAAGATGCAGTAATTCTCTTATTCTCGGTCCATGCTCTGAGGAGGGAGGGAGGGAGGGCACAGAAATTGAAAGATCGGATTCAAAGTTTGGAAAGGAAGAAAATGGAATCCCAAAATGGATCCAACTTTCAGGCCTGACATGGAAATCAATCATACTCCTATTTATTTTGGGCCATGGAGAGGGAAAACATTAAGATCTGAGTGAGCCAACAGAATATACGAAGGCCACACAACCAATGGGTGGTCGCTACTGACACATGCTTCTCTTAATCTTTGCCCATGACTAATGGGTAAGGTCGCCACCCACAGAGAAGCCCAAACACAGTCCTTGGACATTGGAATACAATTCGGAGCAACATACACAGCTGCGTTTTACCATATATACATCAATTGACCATATTCCCTCCGTGCTCACCCCTTTTTCTCATTGTAAAAAAAAAAAACAAGAGGAGGAGGAGGAGGAGGAAACCGGTCGCTATTCCTAATTCCTATAACACCCCTTTCCTTCCTTTGCCTTGACATTTTAGTCCTCCAATAGACTCCGTACCGGGCGGGATTCATACCCTTTAAAATGAACCAAGGGCGTTTCGCTTCATAAATATAAATAACTGTACACGCCTAAAGGAAACCAAAAGGGCCCACGTTTGAGTGGGGTTATCTTAAAACTGTTAACCCTACTCCCACCAAAATCCGAGAGCCAACGCTATCGTCATAGTAATTGCGATAAGGCACAACATGCATAAAGAAAAATTTAAGCCATGGATGACAAGAACCGAGACCCGTAACCCAATATAAACATACAACACGAGCACAAAAATACGAGGGCGATCATATTCAACTACGAAACTAGGTGAAAAGGAAAAGTTAAACGTCACGAGGAAAAATTACTATCCGTAACAAAGTTGAGTTTGCACAAAGGCCACGCCAAAATAAATGAATAAATAAAAGTTACGACTGTGAACTGGTAAGCAGAAAAGCAGGCACAGTACAAACAATAGCAGGAAAAGGGGGAGGACGAGGTGAAATTGGAGTCGTAGGTATTTCCAAGAAAGATCAAACGTGAACAAAGGGGATTGAAGTGTAACACACCACCAACCTAAAATTGACCCCTGACCGACCAGATGAAAATAAAGAAGATAGCCAAGAATTGACTTGAAGACAAACTGAGAAAACCTATGAGCTACTAGAGAGTGGGGTGAGTAATAATGCGAAGAGAGAACTAAATCGTAATCAATTGCAGCGGCGGGCATCACCTTGGGCCCAGCTGATCCTCCTCTCCAGAGTGGGGTTTTAGTGGTTTTGCAATCAGTGCAAAACTTATGGATGTCACCCTATTCATCGGACGAAGATTCCTGCATTATAAAAAACACGGATTAGAATGATATATTTATATATATATATATATAGAGAGAGAGAGAGAGAGAGAGAGGACGACGATTAAAGCAGATGGGAGAACTCATTATTCACTCAGAAGCACACACCTTGAGCGTTAGATCCATCATTACCATCGACCTACTTCAGGATGAATTTAAATGAAAATCACCAGAGAAAGGCTGAAAATGGGAATGGAGGAAGCGAGAATTGAAGTGAGAGAAGGAAGGAAAATGGGTTGAGGGGAGGCGGCTAAATAAAACGCAGCTGCAGCGGGAGGGGAGAGATGCAGAGAAAGAACCGACAGGGAGGGGTGAATGAAAACCCTATAGCAGGAGGTTGGGCAAAATTGTAGAGGGGGGAAGCCGCCAAAATTCAGAAACAGGCGCGGCCACGTATGCGCGAAGGAAGAGAGCGCGCTCCACATCACCTAAGCCCCCTACGATCTGAAAATGAAAACATGATTGCCTGATTTTTTTTTGGAGGAAATACAAAATGAAATCATTAAAATATATATTTAGATCCTGCAAGTTATATGACTTCAAATTAAAAGGAAATAGATTACATAACCTATTAAAAGAAAATAAATCAATTACTATAAAGTTTAAAAAACTTAAAAGTGAAGATATACATAATTGATTTATCAATGTAAGCCATTCAACCACTCAAACTAACAAAACCTTTTCACGCTTCATGATAGATGTGTTTTTGATAGTATTGAAAAATACATACAAATCAAGATACAGCTTCTTTTACATGTATTTTATAGATTGTAAATCATATTAGAAAAATAATTTTAAAGCACAAGCATAAACATCTCTTCTACTGTCCGCTTCTACTTTCTTCTTTGAATGATATATTATGCAAGATGCAACATTCTTTTTATAGTCGGGGTTAACCATATATCTTAAAAATTCCGTATCATTAAAAAAAAATTTAAGTATTTAAAACTTATACTACTACCTTTTTGTTTCTTACCGAATTAAGATAACATAGACCGTTTCTTCGCCGTAATATCTGTATAAACTACCAACTCATTATTGTTAACTTAATTAAACAATTAAAATCCACCAATTCTAATTTAATAAGTGGATTGGGTTCATGAAATGAAGCACCTGATTTTTCTCCTGCAGTTTAAAATTCAAAGTTAAACATACAGGATCATCGAACAATTTGAATTGTAGCATTGACGGCAGGCGCGACTGGAGTTGTGTTTAATGAAGAGTTGGCCTTCAGGGCAACTATATATATAACATTTGAGAATACAAGAGTTCTAAAGAAATTTCACATGCCAACGCCGACTCTAGAGAACGGAATGAATAACAAAAACTTCGAAGAAATTTCATCCACAAAAACACTTGCGAGAGAGTGGGAAAGGAAAGCAAAATATAAAAAAAAAAAAAATTCCTGGCCAGACAGTAGCTTTTGGAATTTGACAAAAACACCCAAAACTAACGAGGGGGAATTTACCGCCGACTCAACGTATAACAACAATAGGAGGAAACATCATGACTCCGATAAGTTTATAAACGCCAGAACACTGGGAATGATGACCTGGCAAGTATATAATTCTGGAGCGGCAAGAAAGCCACCCATCGACCTCCCCATGACGTGTGTAAAACCAGCTGTTGCAAAAACCCAAGCCGGCCCAGCAACCTCCTATTTACCAAGGCTGGATCATCTGAGTATCCACAGCGCAATGATGACATGGACTTGATCCCAAACTCTTGTCCCGTCTTACTGGAGCAATATTCATCAGTACATCAGCCAAGGATCTTGAAGTCAACGGAGTTCCAAACAATGTCAATACAATAAAGGCGAACGCCAAAAAAAGAAAAAGCAGGCGGCAAAACTCAATTTATAACTTCTTGAAGAATTTAGAGACGAGACTAAACAACGCCGAGCCAAATCCATGAAAGATGACATTCCAGAAACGTACAAGTATACCTTCAATTAAAGTTGAATCCCCCCGAAGGCACTGCAGGAACTTCAGAGCCACCAAAGTTGAACCCTGACTGGGAAGTGTCCCCTGGAGGCATAGTCTCATCTTCTTCCTCCAACCAATATGTCTCCAGAATTTTCACTGCCTTCTCATAAATCTCAGTGTTATCATGACTCTGTAGATTCTCAATTTTCTCCAAACCCTCAGCATCATCAATCAGTTGTGCATATAGATTCACACCCCCAGTATTACCAATATTTTTATCAGCTTCTCCCACCTTCAAGATGTTTTCCAGCCCCTCCAGACAAACAGTCACAATTCTAGGATCAGGGCAGATGAGAAGATCGCACAATGGCTTAATGCACCCCTGACTTACCAGGTACCTGTCAATCAAGAAAATACAATTGATGACCTCTTACAGAATTGTACCACCACTAAATCCCAGGAAAAATTACAAAAAGAAGCTTCTTCGCATACTTGATTTGATCATGAGATCCACCAGATGTAGCATTAGATACAGCCCAAGCTGCCTCTTTCTTGATATCAAACTCAGCATTTTGAAGAAGGTTAACAAGAGGGCCAACTATATTAGCCTCCATTACAGCCTATTCAAGGAGAAAAATACATTTTCTCTGTCAACACGAGCCAAGAAAACTTACAATTCTCAAGCATCCCAAAATGTCATTACAGCAAAACTGCACACAATAAACTTGAAAACATACCTGAATCTGTTGTTTATTCCCGGCGGTAATATTTGATATAGTCCAACAGGCTTCCTTCTTTATGCTTTTTTTATAGTTGTTTGTTAATAGATTCAAAAGACAAGGAAGTGCTTGATGGTTGATTATAACCTATACATGAACAGAAGCACATTCAGGCCAAAAGAAACAAAAACCTAAATAGTGGAAAAGGTCAAGTCTCTTTCAAGATGCAATACATCATTTAGTAAATCATTTATAGCCCGTCTGGTCCATGGAGTTCAAAAGAATGCAATAAAATGTAATGGATGAGAATGTAATGTAATGGAATGATAATTACTTAATATTTGTTTGATATATTGTCAGAAAATCATGAAATGAGATTTATATTTTATTGTTAAAAAAAATAAAATAAACCTTTTAATTCTATTAAAACTAAAAATAAAGGATATAAATGTATAAATACTGATTCATAAAATATCCAAGTACCTTCATGTTAATTCATACAAGCTGTAATCCGAATTACATAGCCAAAGCTGAGGATTACCTAATTTAATGTAATCCGTTGTAATCAGGATTACATTCAATTACATTACCATACCAATCAAACAATGTAATCAATAGAGTGCATCAATATTACATGTAATCCTCTTTTATATAATTGAACCAAACGAACCATTAGGGTTGGTGGGAAAATTTCAAAGGAGTCTAACATGGACCACACTAGAAGAAGTCTTAGTCAAAGAATCAAGTTAATTTATTTATCTTATACCAGTCAACATTAATTTCAACATTGCTACTCACCGATCAAAATACACGAGAGGCCTTAGCATCACTTAGCACTAATAAGTTATACATACTTCTAATTTTTTGGAAGGTGGGGACTAAACTAGTAACAAACTAAGAAAGAATTGACTATAAGCAGACAGATACAACTCATTAACATTCAATGTGAACTAGAACCAACCTAGCTAAGAGAGAGCTAAAGAAGGTTCAGACACCTGCTGAAAAAATTTCCTCCATATGCTCAACATTAACAAACATCGCTAAGTAAATATATGAACAAGAAGTGAAGCAACAACTACGATAATTCTTCAAGAAAACAACAAATGAATATGCTATAACTTGTTATCTTGAAATTTAAGAAGTAAGCATTATGAACAAGACACATTCCTGAACAGTACCTGAGTCTGCATATCATCTCCAGTGACAATATTTCCAACTGTACGAAGAGCGGGGATAAGCACAGAAGGGGATGGGTGCCTGTATAAGAGGCAGAGGATTATAAATCTCTTGCCAACTCAGAATGTAATGCACTATCGAACAATCATAAAAGAGAACAAGAGTACTCACAACAAAAGCTCAACAAGCCGACCACATACACCAGCTTCAATTACAGCTTGAATTTTGTCATTTGTACCATCAGAAAGATATGAAAGTGCCCAGCAAGCATCAGTCAAGACTTCTTCATCATTTGAGTGTATAAGACGGGCAAGAGCAGGGAGTGCAGGTTTTACCTGTGGAAACCCATGAATGAATGAATGGACGAATTAAATGAAAGAAAAACTTGTGAAACCATCAGTGCTCTAGGGCATACACAATAATGTTCAACAATAAAAACCAACTAATATGACAGAGTCTCTTATATCTACCCCCAACTTGCAGTACAGACAGCAATCAAATTTCAAAGGTAGCTACCACGGGCCAAGAAATTGAGAGAAGAGCACAACACCCAGGAGAAGGGGGAAGAAGAAAATTAAGAAACATGCCAAGACATCAAAACTCAGACAATGAAAACATTTTTAAATAAAAGTGATGAGGCCATCGGGGCATAAGTGAAAGTGATCACATTAGCTACCACGGGCCAAGAAATTGAGTGAAGAGCACAACACCCAGGGGAAGGGGGGAGAAGAAAATTAAGAAACATGCCAAGACATCAAAACTCAGACAATGAAAATATCAAGCACGCACAAAGAGAGAGAGGCCGCCAAAATCCATAGTCTAATACCTGTTCAAAAGGAGGTTGTGGCTTGCCCCTGCAGAAATTTGAAAGCGTCCAGGTAGCATTTCTGAGCATAGAAAGCTTAGCTTGCTCATTCAACTGATTCAGCAGAGGAACCAAGGCCCCATGACTGAGAACAAGATCACGGCACCTGGGAGAATCCCCAGCAACATTTCCTAATGCCCACACAGCCTGTGAGACCACAACAAACAAGGGAATAGAGAGGGATCAAATTTTCTGAAGTTATGCAAAGATGGCACTGCAGGGTATTCTCAAACTAATTGTCAACTACACATTAATAACACTCAGAAATCCAGGCACTAAGACACTAAATACATGAAATACACACCTGTTCACGGACATCATCACTTGGAGAACCAAGGAGCTTGACAAAAATTGGGACAGCACCATGATCAATTACCACTTTAGTGTTTTCAGATGTTCCAGAAGCTATGTTTGTCAAAGCCCAAGCTGCCTCAAACTACAGTATACATTTCAATGTGTCAAGGCCATACATATGCCAAAATTAGGGGAGGGGTGTAGGTTTATAATAGTAGGTGACAAACCTGCAACTGGGGAAAATCCTCTCTCATCAAAAACTCAACAAAACGAGGGACTACACCAGCTTGAATAACCTCCTCTATTGGTGGGCTACGCTCTGACAAACATAGATCAAGTCTATCTAAGTTTATCTAAAATTAAACAGTCCAAAATTATTCTATAAAACAGTGACAAACCAATTGAAAGCAGCTTTCGAAACTGAGTAGTGGACTCAAGCTGAAGGTTGTGATCATCTGTCCAAACGCCTGCAACCATGGATGGCAGGTGTTCCAACTGCAGCAAGATAGCAACTTTCACTGACATTGGATAGTAATTCTTATAAATATACATAATAAAAGTAAAACCAGAAGGCAACAAATACTGAGAACAACACCAACAGACTTCAAATTGTGAAGGGAGTAAAGAAGATTGATTTCACGCCCATTATTCCACACTCATTAGCCCATTGCAACATTGCATGTTCTCATTAATATAAAATCCCTGGCCCAGACCTCTGATAACACATTCCAATAAACCTGCGTCAATATTGGCGACGACCAACATTGAAGTGCATGGTCCAAAGGCAACTTATAACATCAAAACCCATAATTCTCATTCTAATTGGAAAATTTACTTAACAACCTATTTCACTTAGGTTGACGAATGTTCATGCATTCAAGTTAAAACCATATTGAAATTAATTTTAATACGAACGAGAGAGATGCATATGGAATAACATGATCATGTAGTCTCTGCTGGCAGAAGGAGCAAAGAGCCAACTCCGATGATTGCCGGCGATGCCCAGCTCACAGAGAACAAGTAATTATTGAATTAAACAGAGATCATCGGCGACTCCGATGATCATCAACAACCGTAGGATAAAAACTCAAGAACCAAACAAGCTTCCGTGTAAATAATTCCTATCGGTCGTGCTCCCACAGAGAAATAAATGAATAGGGATGAACGAAATTCACCTTCTTCTCCACGACAGTGGAGTGTAATGAGGCAGGCATCTGCTGAGCTTGAAGGCCCTCGCGCCTCTTCTTCTGCAAACTCTCTTCTCTACGGTTCTTTCGGATCTCGACCATGGTATCCTCACGCCGTCTCCGACCTTCCTCGGCATCTACGGCCACCTTGTATCGATTCCGACGGACCTCGGTCCTGGAGTTTCCGGTAGGGCGATACGACATATTGATGGAATCGAAGAGAAGCAATTAACAATACTTGGGAAGGCTAGTGAGAGTGATCAGCAATTGTGCACGTTTGGGGAAACGTAGGGTTTCGGATATATTGAGAAGGATGTGGGAGAGAGAGGGAGGGAAGGGAAAGGGGGGTTTTAGTTTCGGGCAGTCGCAGGGTTTGAAACGCATAAAAAGCAAGAGGAGGGAATATATAAGGAAGGGCGAGGACAGGTGGCGAGGAAACAGGACCTGGATCGGCTCATATTTGCGGAAGTGCCACTGTTTTGAATTTGAAGATGAGGGAACAGCTCACTCTGATTGGATGAAACAACTGGAAAAGTGTCCAACGCCGTGAAGTTCTTGGGTTGGGCTGGGCTAGGGCTCCACACACACCCACGAGGCCCAAACCCTCCCAATTTTTCTCTCTCCTTTTTACGATTAAAGAATAGGGGGATGATAAGTCTTGCGGGAAACGTGCAAGTATGCATTGTTATTAATATTCCGTGTGTTAGTTGGTGCACAGAAATAGTTGTGAAGACAAACATGACCGTTGGAGATTTAAATTTTAGAAAAGGGGACTCCTAGTTTAGGGGTGAAATAACTCACGGGATTGTGATACAATAGTAGCAGTGATACTTTTGGACTATATGTTTATTTGAGTTAACGGTAAAAACTACTTCTTCAATAGGTGAGAAGAATAAAAAACTATGTGAGAAGAATTTTAACACGTTTATCTAAAACAATGACAAACATGCCTTATGTCTCCCATATTGGCCCTTGTGGAGATGGGTGCAAAAGATGTAACTTGAGAACTTGATATGACTCCGAAGATAGTTGGAGGTGGAGGGGACGCTGCTAAGCTTGAGTGGAGTGGCTGATGGGCTTATGTAACGAATATGAGCAACTTGCTAGTGCTGGAGGATGCAACTTACCAACTCTGGAGGCCAACCAAGAAGCTACAATCCTTCTCCCTTTATGAGAGGCTGTGCAATGTTTTCTTCAATTGTACATGTTGTGCATACATGTGTTATATATAGCCCATTATCTACTTCAATCATGCTTGTGTATGTACATATAGCCCATATGCCTTTGCTCCCATCAATACTTACATTGGTGATGAGATTGGGAAAGGAGGGATGAAATGGAAAGATGGGGGCACCGAGTCTCAAACCCCGAGCATCAAGGGCATGTTCACTAAGAACACGCTAGGGTTGAGTCTGGGAGAAATCGGTTACCCCCACATTGTATTAGCATATACCCTTAAAATGTTCCAACTACCTCTGAATTGTTTGAAACTCAATTTCTTTTTTCATGTCACCCCTGTTCAAAGGTTAATTCTTTCTAAATAAATAATTATACGTGTGCCTCGTAAAATTGGAGAATTGTTGGCACTTAGTCTGTGAGGTGGTACCCGGCCACATTATATTGCTTGGAAGAGAGGTATTAGAAGGCAATGTCTTTTGGCAAGTTGGGAATGGACTGGGGATTGACTTTTGGAGGGGTGCTTGGATCCCTAACCTCCCAAATGAACAAAACCCTAATGAATTATTATCTGTTCCAATAGAAAATAGAAGAGTAGTATGCATAATAAGGGAGGGTAGATAAGTACTGGAGGAGATTAACTTGCCTGAAAACGTTAAACAACAGATTAGGGGGTTAGAAATCCCAAGCCCAAGGGTTAAAGATATAGTGAACTAGTTAAGGAGTAGTAATGGCATTTATTCTATTAAAACAGAGTATAAATGGCTAGAAAATCGACACAATCAAGCTGTTTCTAATAGGCCAAGCTCTTCTAGATCTCAGTTGGATGAGATTCGGAAAATAATTTAGTCTTTAAAGGTACAACCAAAAGTAAGATACTTTATCTGAAAAGCTTGCCATAGGGCTTTACCTACAACAGAAGCCTTATATAAACGTAAATGTATAGCAACCCTTATCTATTTTAGATGTTGTAGGGACATTGAAACAATTGAGCATATGTTGTTGCTGTGTGATTGGGTGAAAAGAATTTGATATGCTAGCCTCTTATGGTTGTGTGTGTCTGAATTGCATATGCACTCTTTTGTCGAATGGTTTATTATGATAGTAACTCAACTTCAAGGCAATAAAATTGCTAGCTCAAATTGCTTATCTCTTATGGTATATCTGAAAATGCTGCTGCTGTGAATTTTATGAGTATAAGAAATTTGACTTCTCTTGGATAATAAACTTAGCCAACTTAGCTGTCCATGAACCACGGATGGCAAAAGGTTGGTACACGGAGCAACAAGAAAGATCAGGTTCCAGTGCTTCTACTCAAAAGCGGTTGTTACCACAAAAAGGTAAATTAAAGTTTATTGTGAATAGATCACTTATTGAAACTAACCTATATGGAGGTGTTGGGTTTATTTTATGGAATGATGCAAGTGAAGTTACTCATATAGGAGCAAAGAAATGTGCAGCTATCTCGCCATTCTTCTGTGAAACTTGGGCTTTGAAGGAATCAGTATGGACTGATTGTAAAAGGATGGTGGAGGCTGTATAGAATGGAGCTACTTGCCCCGACTAGTGAGCAAGAATTTTAGTGAAGCAGCTTATTGATATCTTTAGAAAACATCAGGAATTCTCTTTTA
The DNA here is from genome assembly GCA_006871305.1 of Vachellia collinsii. Taxonomy (NCBI): domain Eukaryota; kingdom Viridiplantae; phylum Streptophyta; class Magnoliopsida; order Fabales; family Fabaceae; genus Vachellia; species Vachellia collinsii. Next base: position 19,301 of record QFDD01001224.1, read on the forward strand.
AGTTTTGTTCCACAATTTGCTAACTTGGCAGCAAAATAACCGCCAAACAAGCTGTAAATAGATTGTTTAGTGATGGTTGGTCTCTCCTCCCAACCCCTCTTTTTAGGATTTTAATTTCTGATTCTTCCGGTTTTGCTTTCTCTAAGGATAGATTTGGAATTGATTAAATATGTACGAACTTTTATACCCTATTTTATAATGAATTAAAAAAAAAATCTGAGGCGGTGCCCGTCATAGGGAAGGAGGGTTTTAATTTGTCCTTTTCCCTTTCAGCAGGCCTTGCCCATGACCATGGCGGGCAAAGGCTCCGAAGAAGAGATAAAAGCAAAGTATCAAAGCCTACAGGATCTCCTCCTCGTCATGAACAACCAAAACGCATGACGACATCAAACCCAACAAAGTGAGGGAACAAGCGGTGGGCGGGCCATGAAACAAGCTAGGCCTTCTCTGTTCCACCGACCAAATTAATTTATCCACACGGGGCCCATCATCTGGATTCAACCCCTCAACGCCTATCTCACTTTTATTACTGCCACTCATGAATTATTAGTATGAATTTGATTTGGCATATTCTATTCCAACAATTCATCCAATCTATGCGTCTTCGAAAGAGGTCACTCCATCCACGTGGCTCTCCGCTGAACTATTCTCAAGATTCGGTATGGGTTCAATAAAAAGCTCAGAACACAGCCCACACGCAAAGACTGGCTTTACTTGCTTCCTTGTTCCAGAACACTGCCCAATTCTCTCAGCTTCCCCATCGAATTAAATACAAGAGTTCACAACCGTTTTCTTTAAAAAGGTAAAAGTTACAAAGCAACACGAATTCAAAACTAGCGGCGAGGGTTGCTGCGCTTAGCTGCGTTACCTCTTGGCGCACTCACGCGTCCTCTCTTCCCACTAGTCTGATGATCACCCCTCGACTCCAAGCTCGTCTCATCTCCACCAACCATTTCTACGAACATCCTTTGTAGATCTTCCAAACTGTTCCCCTGTACATAATAATAATAATAACAATCATAAAAAATTATCCCCGTTACACAGACCTTTGCTAATTGCTTCTATCATGTCATTCACGGCAATACCTCCTCCTTCACATTGTTCATCATCGAGATCATCTCGTTCATGAAATCACAGAATTCCTGATCCCGCGGTTGAACATGCAAAACAAGGTTCATTAGTTTTTCAATACAGATGCAAATATCTCAAAGATAACTTATCACCCCAAAAAAAAAAAAAATCCCAAAGATGCCAACTTTAAGTTAAAACACATGCCCCGTTATTTCCCACTTTAATTACTTTCGTCGTACCCGAGGAACGCAACAAAAAGAGGAAAGTAAGAATTTATTAGTTATTACCGAGCACAAGGCGAGACAAACGCTATCGTCGCTTCGGCCAGCGCCCAAACGACACAAGTTTACCTCGCCCTGTTTACGGTACAGGGTTTGCTTGAGCTATATCAAGGAAACTGTACGAACTTCGTCTTCTTCTTCTAAGGGATCGTAGAATCCAGCGTCGTACATTGACCTTTTAGACTGATCGGAAATAACTGCAACAGGAACACAGTAGTAGATTTTATTGTTGATCCAAACTTAACTTTGGGTTCACAACAATGAAGCCGTGTTGATGTTATGTAACCTGAGTAAGCTTCTTGAATTTGCTGGAATCGCCGTTTGGCTTCTCCAATTATCGCAATCTTTCCAGCCCATCTGTCCGGGTGCCACTTCTTCTCAACCACAAGATAAAATTAAAAAGATTCAAAATTCAAACTCTCTCTACCGTTCGTTACAAGTAAACTCTAAAACTGATAAAGGTGTGCATGAAAAACATGGCAAAATGAATATAAATTTAAAGAAATTACAAATCTCTGTCAAAAAACTAATGCACAAAATGTTTCCAACTCTTGAAAAACAAAACAGGTGCCGAATTACATAGTTTGACGAAGATAAAAAAATTGACAGAATAAGGAAGAAGAGCGGAGAGTAGCGAGGCAAAGGCGCTTCATTACCAGAGCGAGATTCCGATAGGCAGTTCGGACATCAGAGAAGGAGGCGTCCCTAGGAATCCCGAGGATGGAGTAGTAGCTAGATCCGTCGTTGGATCCTCCCTCCGGATCCATGGAAGGACGGGACCAAAGGAATGCAGCACCAGCGGGCTCGACCAGAAGACAACCGTAGATTAAGCGGCTCAAAAAAGGTCCACTCCGGAAACCATAAAACACAAGAAAGAAAGATATGATGAAACTATGAAAGAATGCAGAAGGAGAGAAGCATAGATGTCAGGAAATGGAAAAGAGGCTGGGGACGAGAAGGAGGGGGGAGCGAGAAAGATAGTTGGGAAAGGGAGAGAGAACAAAAATCTTCTCCGCCAGATTAGACTGGAGTAAGATATTCGGGAAGAAAGTTCGAGACATCTCAACTTGCAACAACACAGATATTTTTGCGACGAGGAGCAAAAAGCCCACGTCACTCCTTTAAGCTTGCATACTAGCCCATTCAAGTGTATTATACGAGAAGATCACAATGGTCATCACACACAAGCCCAGTTGGGTTATTCGAATAAGGTTAAGGCCCATGATCTTTAGAGCCCAAATACATTACACACTCAAACCAAAATGAAACTTAAAGTACAAGATAGCGACAAATTAAAGCGTAATATAGAGGGGATGGCATTAGAGGCAAAGCGATCTGCGCAAGATGAGCCATTTGAGGGCGGCCCGAACCTTAGTCCACACGGTTTTGGTTTTGCGTCCACCGTGGGTTGTTGAAGAGGACGCACCAGAGTGAAGGGGAAGAGAATAGCCAGAGTCTGCTTCCAGCAACGAGGTGATGGGAAGGAAATCATCTACAAGTAAAGATGGAGAGTACTGCAGTTCATTGCCAGAGAACATGCCACATTCAAACTCTTGCCCTGCACTCACTAAATCAGCATTGTGTCCTATATATATATATGGACTTCGTTTGTGTGCGTTGAATTTAAATACTATTGTTATTACCTTGTTGGGTGACAGCTGAGAGATCAACCAGCTGTGGTGGGATGCCAATAATGGACTGCTCAACTTGTAGAGTTCCCAATAACTCCTCCAGATCCAGTTGCCATGGCACAAAGTCTTTTTCATTTTCATATGCTTCCTTCTTAGCCACCTCCACCAAACGCTGCCACCACACCACACAAATTAAAGTCTGTCGTCACTTGCATTGTAACCTTCAACTTGTCAAAATTTATAGGCAGGATACTAGAACACATGTTTATATGCCTGTAGTGAGTGGCCTTATTCTTATTTGTAATGTGGGAAAAAGGCCAGATGCCTCGTCTAGTGGCCTCATGAGAAGTGGCCGATTACGTAGAGATCGATGAACCTAGGGGTCTGCGTAGAGGATGTGAATAGATTGAGTCAAGCTTCCCTGTCACGATCGACCCTTGTTCTCCCTCCTTCTGTAATGTTCTATTGCTAAATAGTCTGGCTTTATCTTGTATTTCTCTCTCTATATTTGTGCTGTGACATTGTTGCTATATTGTTTATACAGTCTGACCCAAATCAATGAATCCCCACAATAACCTACGATGCACTGAAGGGAGTTATTAAATTGAAAAGTGAGAATGAAACGAACACTCTTTTGCAATAACTTCCCTTCAGTAAGAAATCCAAACTTGGCGGGGTTTAAACTACCAAACCATAAAGAAACTAAACAAACGCTGGGTCAAACTATTGTTAAGCTACAATAACTAAAAAATCAAACACTTCGGTTCTATCTCAAACAAACCCCCCCCCAAAAAAAAAAAAGAAAAAAACGAGACAGACAGACAGACATCTTGTTACTTTCTATTTCAATTGTGCGAATCATATTTAAGCATATGAATTAATCAAAGACACCTTTGAGCTTGAAAATTTATGAATGCTTACCTTCTCAGCCGAAGTGAAAGTTTCCGGTGAACGAAAAGTTTGACCATTGTCGAAGCTCACCTTCACAACCTCGTAGATGGGATTGAAGACGAAGCATAGCCGTCTTTCTGTTGCGCGATAGACGTAATGCACGTTATCACCAATTACACAAGCTGTAGCATTTTCAAC
>QFDD01001225.1:0-20567 GCA_006871305.1 Vachellia collinsii
CTTCAATTCTTCCCCATTTTTCACCCAAATTTTCCCTAAAATAATCCTAACAGCCATTGGGGTCAATACAGTTTGTAAGCGTTCTCTTCTATCTTCCTCCCCTTTAATAATTGAAATCTAATTTATATATGAAATGAGTAACTTTATTTGACTCTTGAGATGATGCTATTGTGTGTTTTTATTGTTCAAAATGTTTGGACAGTTATATTAAATTTAAGTTATATGACGTTACGATCTGATTGGAAACCTTAATTGGCTCTTTAATATATGATTATTCTGCAAGTTGTATTGTTTTCAGATTTTTGAGATATTTATTTTGAATTTTATGGACTATTTTTGGTGTTAGCAATTTGTAAATTGTTTGGCTAAGGAATTTTTTTCAGCTGAATATTTCATGTTAAACTGATTTATGTAAGCTACCGCTTTGAAGTCAAACTGTTTACTTACCCTCTACATGGAGAGAAAATGAGAGAGGAAAGAAAATTGAGAGAGAAAATTCGGGGGAAAAATAGATTTTTCCCTTTTTGGATGTGAGAGAAAAATTGGGAAGAAAGAAAGGTTGGAGAGAAAATGGGGTGTGGGCCCTACTACATTTTCTCTCAAACTTTTCTCTCCACATATAAAGAAAAAACTTTTTTTCCTTATCTACCCACATGCTCTTTATTAAAAATATGATATATTTTTATCTAAATTATTTTGTTTTGAAATATAATAACATGAAAACATATCTTTAATAAATAATTTGATTTTAAATTATTTAATGATATTAATGTTAATATAATTTTTTCATTATCATATTTAATTTGCTATTATACTTTATATATTTTAATAATACTTTATTTATTCAACTAGTTATTAAAATATTTTTATCTAAGGATATTTTAATCATTTAACTATTTACCCATTTTCCTTCCTCTCTGTTTTTTCTCGTTCATCCAAACAATATGGGTGATAATATTCTCTCTCCACTTTTCTTTTCTTTCCATTTTCTTTCCTCCCATTTTCTCTCCTTATTTTGTGGTAAATTGTGTAGTTAGAGATGGTTCTTTTTGTGCTTCAAATATTGATTTATTATAATATTATTGTTGTTGAAATTTACGGGATGCCTTATATGTAAGGGGAAAATCTACTAATTTTTTTTAACAAATAAATAAGGCAACAGATGAATTTTCTAATTACGTAGTAGCCAAGTCAACTTATATATTAATGATTAAATATTTGATATATGCATAACAATTAACACATTAAATGACAAAATCAGAGCCAACAAAATGGTTAAATGATGTCTTACACATATACAGTTTGTAATGCAAAATTCTTATATTGAGGATTAGAGGAGGTAGTAAAAAGCATCAGCTATACACACACGCATGTAAAATCTTGTACCATTTTGCAAAACTCATCAACTTCATGATCCCACCTGCAATTTTCACGCATGTCTGGATCATTCTCATCATCTTCTTTTAGTCTCAAAGAACCATTTTCCAATCCTGAGTCCCCATTTCTCCATTTGTTTGTGCATGGAACATTCTTACTTAGACTCCATCTTGGTGTGCCATTAAAAGAAGACCAAAACTCATTCATCCACCTCAACCACCGAACAAACTCTGCTACTTCGTTCCTAGTCGTAAGCATGCACTTTTGGTTCCTTAAGAATTTCAAGTACACCAAAGCCTCCTCAAATACTTCAACCCCTAAAAACCCTAATCTTGTGTTGCTCCACATCATCAGAAAGATCATATAGTAAAGGTGTATATCGATCTCTCACGTCCTTCTGGAGCAACCATGCATACCATATCCATCCAACCTGACATAGGATGAACCCTATAGATTAAGAAATTGATCAGCTAAAGCTTTAGAAGAATATGTCTCTAGATCCTTAGCTATAAAAGGTTTCACAAAAGTTGATTAAACTTTTGCAACATAACCGATCAGCTAAATCCCTAGAGGAGCTCATCTCTAGATCTTTAGCTATAAAAGGCTCCATAAAAGTTGATCACTCTCTTATGACCCAACTGTATTATATCCCGAATACAAACCACAAGTTAAAACTTGTCGAGGAAAAAATTTCATTCAACCTGAAATAAATGAATACAACTTCCTCTTTAAATAAGGAAACTTACTAACCCTAATATAACTCCAAAATTTAAAAAATATAATTACATGATGCTATCTACTCAAATTAAATCAAGGATATTGATATTAAATAATATCATTGATATCCCTAATTGACACTCACATATCTACAAAAATATCCTAAAAATAAACTACTCATATATTTTAAAAATCCTTAAAATGATTCAAAATATGTAAAAGATAGATCAAATCTTTTCAATAATCAACTAATTATAAAATGACTCTTTTTTTAAATAGTAAAATTACATAAAAAGTAAAAACAAATATATTTAATTGTCTTCTTTCATGTGTCTCATGATAGTTGAATGCCAAGCAAGATATCTAATCGAATTGATATAATTGCCCTATGGATTTCTATCATTCTCCCTTTCTTGGAAAAGAGTAGTCATCGACTCTTGTAAGTCTTCAAGGGATAGTTAAGAAGCGCATTTGAAGTTATCCTTTTTCACTTGACATTTTCAATCTAGAAATTGTGGGTTATGGTCCAACCTTGCTCTTTCTTTTTGTAGCACATTGCCTTTTGCTTCAATATGCCTTTTTGCCTCAATTTGAATGTTATAAACAACATGGTTTTGATACCAAATAATACGGGGACGAATTCCATAGATTAAGAAATCGATCAACTAAAACTCTAGAGAAAATTGTTTCTAGATCCTTAGTTATAAAAAGCTCTATAAAATTTGATTAAACTTTTGTAACCTAAACGATCAGCTAAAACCCTAGAAGAGCTCTCTAGATTTTTAGCTATAAAAGGATCCACGAGAGTTGATCACTATGACCCAACCGTATTATATCATAAATACAAATCATAAGTTAAAACTTGTCAAGAAAAAAACTTTTCATTCAACCTGAAATAATTGAATATAACTTACTCTTTAAATAAGGAAACTTACTAGCTCTAAAAAGACTCAAAATATTAAAAAAAATATAATAACATGATACCATATACTCAAATTAAATCAAGTGTGTTGATATTAAATAATATCATTGAGATCCCTAATTGGCACTCATATATCTATTATATTATCCGAAAAGATAAACTACTAATATATTATGAATATCCTTAAGATGATTCAAAATATATAAAAGATAAATCAAATCTTCTCAATAATCAACTAAATACAAAAATAAACTTTTTTAAATAATAAATTTACCTAGAAAATAAAAACAAAAAGACTTAATTTTCTTTTTCCAAGTGCGCCTCTTGATAGTTGAATATCAAATAAAATATCCAATCGAATTATATTAATTATTCTCCCCTTCTTGAAAAAGAGTCATCGTGAACTCTTGAGAGTCTTTAAGATATGGCCAAAAATTATATTTGAAGTTCTCTTTTTCACCCTTTTAGTAGAACACATTCTATCAAAGGCACTGCACCTCCGTTAGCTACAAGCACAGAATAGCAAACATAAGCTTTTACATCCTTCAAACTTGAAACATTGGTTGTGAATCATGCAGCTTAACATCCCTCCCTTCCATCTGCAAGGACATAAACATTCTCAAGTGGTAAGCCCAAGGAAGCCACGCAATTGAGCCAATGTTCATCTTTGAAAACCTCTACAAGTGAGCCCTCCTTGATGTTGTTATCCTCTATGTTGGAACATGTGGATTATAATCCAACCTTGCTCTTTCTTTTTGTAGCACAATGTCTTCTGCCTCAATATGAATGTTAGAGACAATCAGGTTTTGATACCAAATGATACAGGATGAACCCCGTAGATTAAGAAATTGATCAACTAAAACTCTAGAAGATTTTGTCTCTAGATCTTTAGCTATAAAAGACTTTACAAAAATTGATCAAACTTTTTTTTTATAAGAAGGAAACATAAAAAAAAAAAAAAAGCTTCTCATCTACTACACGAAGTCACTAGAAGTGAGCATGGGATCATCTAATGACATGTAATGGAGTCTTGGTGGCATGGATAATACATGTTTAGCAAGGCTATCTCCTACCCCATTTGTCTCGTGCCTGCAATAAGCTAGCTCAACTGTCCATTCCCTTTGTAGAAAATTATGACAGCTTCATATTAGTTAACAGTATTCATGTTCTCCATCATCTCCTGCAGAAATGAGCTTCAATACATCCTTACAATCACTGATCAATATTCATACCTTTCTGAATCCTCCATCCCAACCTCTTCGCATATCCAACATACATGCCCACAACTATGCAAATAGAGCATCTCCTTCTCCTATATGAAGCATATAAGCATCCTTCAAATCTCCTTGGGGGTCCCAAACCATCCACAACTGGCTCTTCCATTTGTTCAGCTTGTTGCTCCATCCAAGTGTACTGCTACCCATCCATCTTGCAGTGTGAGTGCCTATGTTCTTGCCCTCCTTGTACCACCTCCAATCGGAGCGTTCTTTAGTGCAACTCGAGCATTATCCAGGTTAGATAGAACGACGTTAGCCCTCCCTAGCACCTCATGGGGACTTGTAATGATGTTTTCAAAGACTCATTCATTCCTTCTTTTTCACAATAGTCAACAAAGTATTCCAAATCTCTTCCAGCCATCCTCTCTTAGGCCTACTACTATATTCAGATTTAAGTGAATCCATTGCTTAAGGTTACAAGCAAAGAACCTTTGTACAAACAAAGGTTTGAGCATTGAACCCCACAATGCTTTGATCTGTGGGCAGTCAAGGAGCACATGGACTGCAGTCTCCTCTGGTTGAACGCACCAAATGCACAAAGCTAACTAGCATAAACCCCATATGAGCCTTTCATGGTTCGTTAGGATCCTATTCTAGAGAAGCAACCACAAGAACGACCTGCACCATTGAGGGACATTCAATTTCCACAGTTTGCTTCAAAGTGGGTTTTGAGGAGTCTAGTCTTCAGAAAGCATATTATACGCTGATTTGAGGGAGAAATGACCATGCTTCTCAGGTCTCCATCTGACGATATCCTCACCTCTACTCCCCACAATTCTCTCCGTACCTTGTTCCACCATATGCCAATTATCACGTATACCCCTCCACAAGCTAGAACTTGGACGTTTTGCTTCAATTTTTGGGATGAGATCAGTGCCCCATTTATACTTACATCGTATCACTCGGACCCAAAGAGCTTCTAGCTTCGTAATTAAGCCCCATGCTGCTTTCATCATGAATGCTCTATTTTGGAGCCCCGAATAACGAATAGTCAGTCCCCCCTTTTTTCTGTGCAGATCGTATCCTAAAGGAACTCGTCTCTATATCTTTAATTATAAAAGGCTCCACAAAAGTTGATCACTCTTTTACGACTTAACTGTATTCTATCCTGAATACAAATCATAAGTTAAAACTTGTCGAGAGAAAAAATTTCATTCAAATTGAAATAATTGAATACAAATTGTTTCATAAATAAGGAAATTTACTAGCCTTAATATAACTCAAAATATTAAAAAAGATATAATAACATGATGTGTAACATCTTTAGTTTTATCCCATTAACATACACAACAGAATTATTTGGAATCACTTTAGTTGGCCATACCTTGTGAAAAATGAAGGTTGAAAATTTTTGCTTTTGGGTTACCATTCATAACCATTTAAAAATGGCCTTATCTTTGAAAAATCATAATTATTTATAGAAAAATCAAATTCTATGGGAAGATAACTAGATAAATTTTAGAGGAAAAATAAGTTTTGGACATTTTCTTTCCAAAATTGTGCCCAGTTTTAATTTAAAAAATTACTGTTCATTTGGTCATTTTCTATTTTTCCAGTATTTTTACCCAACTTTGGAAGAGCGTATCTCTTATTACGGTTATCGGATTTGGATGAATTACCACTCATTTTAAAGAGAAAAATCTGATCTATTTGGTGGTAAAATATCACATTTTAACTCACTCAATTGCTACAAAACTAGTTGGTCAACCTTAGGTTATTTTTGTTGAATTTTATCACCATATTTGGTTATTCTTGGCCCAATTGAGATATAATTGCCTTAACTTGCAATATCAATGCCCCTAGAGCATTTTGACCTATTCTAGAATGCTTGAGAATAAATCTGCAACTACACATGCTATCACTTACAACCAATACATAAATACACTTATGGGTATTTACAACTCTCCATAAAATGTCATCAAATACTTACCAAAACTCCAAGCATTCTCATTCTTTCTTCTCTTCTTGGATAAAGATAGCACTAGGGTTTGGTTACATTGGTTAGGTAAGATTCTTGAGAATTTTAGTAGCATAAGCAACTATTATTCAATCACATAACTTGCATTAAAACATAATACATGCTCAACTTACTTAATCTTAAAAATAAAATGCTATGCATATCTTATATGCCACACAACATAGCATAGAGACAAATCTTCATCATGTCATAACCTTATCATTCACACCATGACATGTTATCCAAATCCTAATAAAGCAAGTGACCATGCAATAAATACAATGAAATGTAATTAAAACAATAATTGCTTAGCTACCTTTTTCTCCTTGCTTTTCTTGGTCCCTTGCTTGTCAACTCTTTCCTTAATGTCCAATGGTCCTAGATAACATCACATGAAGGTTACTAACTTATTTGGACCATTGTAGAATCACTTATTCACAACTATTCTTAACTTGCTTTCTTTAACCTTAACTTTGCAACTTTGCACCCCTAAGCTTCAAAATTAATCTAACATGCTTCTCCCCTATAATTTTGCATGTAGATTCCATTTTTAAGGTCAAATAGTTCAAAAGAAATCTCCTTCCTTTTTAATAACTCAAAACAGCAACTTAAGGGAGTTGTTGCACAAAATTCCAATCTTTGTTTCTAATGCTTCCAAACGTGGTTTCTCACTTGTACCCTACACAATTTTTCATTTTAAACTCAATGGAAGCATCAAAATCATCAAAAAAACATTCCTTCTTCCATTTTCCCTGCAGGACGAAACAGTACAGAAAATTTTGCAACAACATGATATTTTTCAACTTCTCTTGCTTTATACATGCATAATCTTACTTCTAAACTATTTTTCAATCATTATTCAACATAAAAACACTCCTCCCTTGCAGATAAATTTCGTGCAGCAGCCCATGAACATTGATTTCATGTGAAAAATTACAAACAAGCTCAAATCAACTCAAACCAAGCATCAACATGTAGCAAATTAACCATAGAGTTGATTGGAACCACTTACCGCTTCCATTTTTTGTTCTGTCTTGCTTTCTCACTCTAGCCCCTTTTCAAAACCCTCTCTTGAATCTATTCAATCACAGAACCATAGCAAAAATTATACCGATCAAAAGGAAGAGAAGAGCTTGTAGATCAAATCCATAGATGAAATTAAGCAATTACCTTGATCCTTGCTTGAAATTCCTCTCCTCCTTACTCTTCTTGAACTGCACGACTTTGCTCTTTCTTTTCCTATTATGGTTGTCAAGAATGGCAGAGAAAATGGGCTGGAATGAGTTTTAAAATCTGTCTATTAAGTTATAAAAATTGTGGGGTCCACTTACACTAACAAAGTAACTTTACACTGATGTAATCTATTACTTTAAGTTAATATTCTTCTTGCTTTTGCTCTTTGAATAGGAAGAGCACAAATGGCAAGTTCTCAAGCCCCACAATCTCCTTTATGAAATGGAAGTTACTTTCCCGAAAATGTTCTTTCGAAAATGCTTTTCGGGGATTTTCTGATCACTGGACCAATTTAGTGTCAATAAAAATTCCTATAATTCCTTTGCTCCTCTTACCATTTTTATTTTCTCAATTCTCATTCTGAATGTGTCTTTAATTAATTTATGAATAAAACTCTAATTCGGGGATTTTTCTGAGTCTTTTCTTTCCGTTTCAGCAAACTGCTTCTGACTTTCTCATGGAATCAATTTTATAAAATACTACAATTCCCAAACTATTTTTCCTCACTTTGAAACCTATTATTTGAGGCCTCTGGATATTTTAAATAATCATTTTTGACTAATTATTTTATTAAATAGCCAAATATTAAATAACCTCTAAAATTTCCGTAAATGTTATTTATGTCATTTTGGCTTAAGTCGGGCCTCAATTACTGATCAATGAATTTCTTTATCTTTTGGGACTCAGTAAAATTTTCTGATATTTTGGTCAAACTTTGACAAAAATTCCCTTTGACTTTTCTCATTTTACCAAAATACCATTGAATTTTAAAAATGACATTTTGGTCTCAAGAAATTTCAAATTTACACTTGGGCCCCTATTCAAATTGTCTCTTTGATCCTTTTCTTTTCAAAATGACATTTTAATCCTTACTTTTTCAACATTTGGCAAAATGACATTTTTGTCTGTCCTTTCCTTTCTACCTCTATATTTACTCTTTCCTTATTTGTAAAATTGAGTTTGGTAGCATTTATCATTCAGTCTTATCAACAAACTTTTAGGCCTATAAATTCAGGATATGACATGATGCAATCAACTTAAATTGAATCAAGGATATTATTGAGATACCTTATTGGCACTAACATATCTACAATAATATCCTAAGAGATAAATTACACATATATTCTAAAGATACGTAAGATGATTCAAAATATCTAAAAGATAAATCAAATCTTCCTAATAATCAACTAATTATAAAATGACTCTTTTTTTTAAGTAGTGAAATCACGTAAAAAACTAAAAACAAATAGACTAAATTGTCTTCTTCGATGTACACTTCATGATAGTTGAATGCCAAGTAAGATATCTAATTGAATTGATATAATTATTCTCTGGATTTCTATAACAACTCCTTGTAATGCTCGAAGTCCCCAAAGTATGCTTCCATGCCTTCTCTGTATAGAGATTCTAAGTTACCCCTCAATCTATATACTACTTAGGAAAGAAGCTTCTTGTGGGATTTCTTAGCATTGAAAGAAAGAGACTTTATCCAGAGAAGCATTCTTGTATATATAGTTATCGTCTAAAATGTTCATCATATCTTCGGAAGTAGTGAGTTTAATCCTTTTGGGTTCTCGTGAATCAGCCATGGGGGGTTGGAATTGCTATCTGTGGTATACATTGAAAGATTATAATATATATAAGGCTAAATTAATAAAAAGAATAAAAGGAAGTGTATAAAAACATTAACAACGTTGCATATTTTAATAACCAACGATGAAAGTGTGTAAAATTTTGAAATTTAACCTAGCTGCCTTTGTATTTTTGACACTTCTACATTTTTTTAGACTTAGAAAAACTGTATCGTGGTCCCCCTCCCTTTCCCCACCACTTCTTTGGATTGTTCCTGTGGCAATTACCGCCGTCTCTCCACCATTTTTAGCCATTTCCTCTTCTATTCATCATCGTTGTCGTTGTGAGAATTGTTTGTATTTATCTCTTTACACACGTTTTCCATTGAGTTTTTTTGCTCCTATTTCGATTTTTGTGTTGGGAAACTGAAATAGATTGTTTTGGTAATAATTGCTTTAGTTTGAAATGTTATGTTTTTAATTTATTGATTATTTGATCGGTTTAACAGTTTAGAATGGATTATTTTCCTTTTTTGACTTCATTGGAATGAAAATTAATTTTCAACACATTCAAATGAAATCAGACGATATCACGTTTATTTTGCACTATCAATTCAAATGAATCATTTTTTTATTTGAAGGAAAAATTCATCTTCAATATATGTGAATGATGTCAAAGAATATCATCTTCTATTTTACACTATTCATTTAAATAAACCTTTTTATTTATTCAAATGAAAATTCATCTTCAACACATTCACAACGTGTTGAAGATGAAAATTTTGAATGAAAAATGAATGGGTATCAGTTGACTGAATAAGCTAGAAATCAACGTTGGGCTTCTTCTTGCCATTCTCGTCGGTGATAAGTTGGAAACCCAGATTCGGCTGCTTGAAATCACGGAAAAGCTTGCGGCGAGGCCCCTCTACCTCGATGAACTTCGCATGAATCTTCACGGATATCGGAAGTTAGAAGGTGGTGTGACTGATGGAGGAAGTTTTTTCGATTGAAGGTGAAGGTCAAGGCGTCGTGTCCTAAGGTGATAACGAGTATCAGGACTGTGAGGAATGAGGATGGAGAGGGAGAGAAAAAAGAAGAGGGCATATACGTAAATTCACAACATTTCCAAGTCCCAAATTGAGGCATATGGATTGATTTGATATTTTGTATGTTCAACATCTTAACTTGGGATTTAATATTTTTAAAGGTCTCTCTGTGGGATTCTCCCGAAGCTAAAGTTATACCAAATATTCTCACTCGAAACTCTTTGTTTTTATTTCTTTACAAAAAAAAAAATCAAAATGAGTCAATTTGATTAATTTTCACCTCATTACATTTTTCATATGAATGCGTAATTTTATCATTCATTTATTATGTGTTGATTTTAACCTCGTGTTATAATAGATATCAAATAAGGATAAAATTAAAAAATTATTGAGTTTTAAAGAATGATTAATAAGGTTTAAAAATTTTTTTAGTTTATGTCAAATATATTGAAAATACGTATTTTGTCACATCATCAGGGAACAAGATCATGTTCTTTTGTACAGCACGACACAAATAATGGCGAGGGGGCAAATGTCGCCATGAGAAAGATGATATCAGACTCAGACGACTCTCCCTTCCGGTGATCGTCTCCGGCGCACCACCGCTTGCACAGACGAGATTCCTTCCTCCTTCTCTGTCCTACATACACAAATATATATCAGGATGACTGCTAAAATATGTATCAAGGCACCTTCACTAATTTCTGTGGTGGTAATCATAATTAAATCCAATGCATACAAGGTGTTAATTAAGAACAAATAAAATGAATGATATAAGGAGTTAGCAACAAAAAAAAAAATATGGACGAAGGTGCATGTTGTGCTTAAATTATATGATCGTCAAACTATAAATATATTTTTTTTAAAAAAAAGGAGAATTCGTCATAGACGTGTGATTGTAGTCAACCATTTCAAACAATTTGAGCATATATGTGAGACAAGTTGTGTAATTACAAATTACAAAATTTATTATAAAAATATATTAAATATACATTGGTTTCACATGGTTTATTATTTAATTAATTACCTTGCCACCAGACAAGATTATTATTTGTTTAAGAATTAAATATAAATGTAAGAAAGAGTTGATGAAGTTCATATGCTAATTAAGCGTTGCCACGTCTATAGTTACAGGATTTTTTTCCCTTATCAAAGTCTAATTATGGGGTTGAGAATTCTATTATTGCATAGTTGTCAACAAATTATTGAGGACAGACTGTAAGATATTTTATCATCATCATCATCTAGATATTAATTAAATAGATTATCATCATTATTTAGATATTAATTAATTAGGTAATTAAATAAAATAGGAAGGAAACATGTTATATATAAAAATCAAAATAACTAGGACTAGTTGGTCAAGCGCGTAGTGGGCTCGACCCCCTTAAAAATGAGAACACAAGTTCAATTCTTGGGAAGTGCTATCGTTGGGAGAGGTGAGACCTTGTCTATATGGGCAGCACTCTAATCCTTGAGTCCGAATTAGTCGATTGCCCCAGTTTGGTGGCTGGACACCTAATGGTGGCGGCTCATCCTCAAAGGATGAGATTAAAACCGTTTCATAAAAAAAAATAACTAGCCCTAATTTCTACTTAACTAAATTTTTTTAGTGTCACTTACCTTTTCGAAATTAACATTATCCCCAGTTGTCACGATTTCATGCATGCATTGGACAACATGATACCCGCACTCAACAACACCTGATTGATGCCGATACTAAAAAAATACGTTTGTCAAAATTATGAAAAATTGATATTATTGTTATAAAAATAAAAGAACATGAAGAGAGATGAGCAAAACAAGAGAGAATTGGGGAGGAAGGAGAGACTAATTCTTATTCATGTGTGTTCTTCCAACATGTATTACATGGCTTTATATATATAGGCTTTCAAGCCTAACCAAGGGTTACATAGAATAAATGACAATATAAATTATCATGATTGTATAACATGTAACCACAACAATCCTAAAAGCTATTCATGAGAGAGGTTATGAATGTGGAATATGTAAGATCAAAAGTTTATGAACATCCAAATAATATAATATTTACAACACTCCCCCTTGGATGTTCATAAATAAATATTGTGCCTCATTAAAACCTTACTAGGAAAAACCCGGTGGGACAAAAACCTAGTGAAGGGAAAAGAGTACACAATATATATTGAAGTTGCTTCGTTACAAACCTTACTAGGAAAACCCTATGGGACAAAACCTTGGTTAAGAAAAAAAGAGTACAGCATGATTTTCACTCCCCCTGGTAACATTACTTTTACTCCCCTTAATGACAATATCACTTTCTGATGATAATATCATTCATTATCAATGAAATATATTTCTTTAACGCAAATGTCATCAATGATTTTCTAGATAGTTGATCTTCTTTTTATCTGACTATACAAATGCATTGTCATCAAATTATATGCAAAAATGTATTTCTCAATCATATCTTCTGGATATGTTGATTTATTCTATACATTTTTCAATCAATTATATATATACTCAAAATGTTAATTCCATATAACATTTTATATACTGAATGGTATACTCAGACATGCTTAGGTGTTATATATCTTTCAAGCATTTTGATGCACATTTCACTGTCCAATGAGCCATATGCATAGGCTTTAACAATTTTCAATAGACGCATATTTTTCATAAATTCTGCCAGACTAGTGATTATTTTTTATCCACCACCAAATAATATACCTTATATATCATCACAATCATCATATTATTATGAAAACCTTTGTTTTCACATAAATGTTCACATATCATATAATAGATTTCTATTTCATGTGTTTGGACTGCAGGTCCATAATTCTCACATCGAAATAGCATAATCGTATTTTCACTGCGTCATTTCCTTTCACTTCTGATCATGGCCAATCACTTTCATGTCTATTTTGCATGACAGATTTATGTAGAAGATCCTCATTTGATCACGTGATATTATTATCAAAACTGTTGTCAACAACTTTATCCTTTTCGGTTCCATTTTTCTCATTGCGACATAACTTATCAAAATCTCAATATTACTTTTCAAGTACCTGAACCTCTCTTGAGGTTTTGCAATTAGTTACGTCTTAGCCTCTTCTAGAGTGCCAGCCTCCTCAAAATGATCATATTAATAATATGCTCCTCTTTATCCAAAGTATTATATTTGGAACAGATTGATTTTCCATGCTTCAGGCATGTCACATTCTTTTTTATATTAATTGGAGCATTTTCAGCTGGAATATGAGAATTGGTAATTCTCATTTAGGTCAGGAATTGAATCTGGCAGATATTTTATAATATATCATGAATGCAATATTCGATGAACTTCTGGTTCATACTATTATTTTTGAGGATCTACATTTAATATTAATAATGCATTCAATGGGTTTTCTTTTCCAGCTACTCAATTTCTCCCCCTCATGTGGAAAAACGTTATCAAATGACAAGTAACCAATAATGCAGTACAAGTCTCATAATCCCATTTGTTCCCTTTAGAAACATCATTTCGTTTCAATTAGAGACAAACAAAGGGGAGAATCTTGCCCAACATTTATCTCAACTTTCCATCTATGTGCATAGTGGTGGATCAATAAGAATAAACATTGCACATTCAAACATTTAAGATGGAAAATATCTGGCTCCCAACCAAAAGCCAATTTCATGGGGAGAATTTTGTAGGCTTAACGTGTATAAGTGCTGCAATATATCAAATCAATTTTGCCAACACTGAAGTGGAAATCTTGTTCTCATAAGTATTGATCAATCTATACACGGAGGCTTTAACAAATGATTTATGGGTCGTACAATCTGGAAATTGTGTACTTATCATCATAATGATTTATTCAAACAATCTTGCAAATTTTAGGCTGCAAGCTAATAATGATCACATATGTAATTATCTTGTAAATGCTTATCTATCAAATTTATTGAATACATGTATAATTTACATACTTTTTGAATGGGCCCATATGAGTTAAAGATATTTCCAGAAATGTAGAAATCTATTTCAAATCATAACTAATGATCTTCTCATGATCCATATTTTGTTGAGAACAAACAACACATAATTGAACTATAATATGTTGGTTATTCATGAAGAATCTTCTGGTTCTTCAATAGATATCAATACATAATCTTTGGATCATTTGTTATATCATATTTTTGACTTGGATGATCTAACAAGTCATGCCAACAATAAATCTGTTTGGATCAGTAAACTTCTGATTTACTGTAACTTTTCAATTATCATAACATATTGATTCAAAATCTCAATATGACATTTAACATGACATCCATTTTGGGAGATCAAATGCTTCTATGAAGCATATAAGTAGAAATCTATATAAAATTAGCTCACACTTGTATTCTAACAATCTCCCCCTCAAAGTGAGTCATATAAACATGTCTTTCTAATTCATATATTTCACTTTGAAGTCCATGTGCTTCTTAGCTCATATAACTTTGGATTTCAATCTAATTGAGCTATCACTGTTAGCTACATTATATGAAAACTATAGCATAACAAGAGAGAATTGGGGAGGAATGAGAGAGTAATTCTTATTCATGTGTGTTCTTCCAACATGTATTACATGGCTTTATATATATAGGCTTTCAAGCCTAACCAAGGGTTACATAGAATAAATGACAATATAAATTATCATGATTGTATAACATGTAACCACAACAATCCTAAAAGCTATTCATGAGAGAGGTTATGAATGTGGAATATGTAAGATCAAAAGTTTATGAACATCCAAATAATACAATATTTACAACAATTATCAAGTTGGAAAGGAATACTTTGTAAAAAGTAAACTTACCTTATGATAGACCCATGTAATGCCTTCAACTTTCTTCCTTTTCAGCTTTTCTTTGCTGCTTTCTTATCTTCATCTTCAATTACAAACCACATTATAAAATCCTAGGCACAGGGATACTTCATTATTATTATTTTTTAGGTATACTTCATTATGCATCAACACAATATCCACCATATTCTGACGATGAGGTTCGACTTGAAAGCGAATATCTTAATTTTTGAGTTCATGTAAACCTTGATAAGGATGATATATAGATGAGCATGTTACCCATAGTGGAAAGCTCTAGATGATTGGTTTCTCTGATTCTTGGCCACGAGAAAGGGAGAGTAAGCCTGGCTGGGGAAGGCATGCACTGTTGAGGAGAACAATTTTCAATGTCTGGGTGAAGAAGAAGGAGATAACAGGGATAGGGGTAGAAATATGTTAGCCTAACTAGGTTATGCTTTATAGAAGCACCTAAAAATTTTTCAAGGTGTTGGCCATGGGTGTACTTTTACCCAAAATTAAATTAACTTTCAAAGTTTATTCCTATTCAAAAGGAAGGACTACAAAAAACAAAAAACTTTTAGGAAGTTGCGATTTGCACATAAGGTTGACTTTTGGGGTAATTTGTCAACTTAGATCTAAAGTGGCATTTATAATTTATAATACCATCAATTTGTCCTCAAAGGTGACTAATTCATATGATTAGGTTGAATATTTTAATTTCTACTGTACAAGCTTTAAATCTACTTTGATAATGCTAGTTGGAAGAAAGAATATATAGCAGTACACCAACCGTTGCTATACATTACAGTTTAAAACGAAAATAAATATAGTTAAATCATTAAAATGGTCTGAAAATGATGTAACTTTTAAATTTTATTCCTATTTAAAAGTATGGATTAAAAGAATCCTAATAAATTGTGAAAAAGGGAGAGTTTAAAAAGAAGATACTGGTTAATAATAATCCACCATTTATTCAAAATGAGTAATATATACAATATAATCAATCATGTAGAAGATGATTAATAAATATGACTAGAGTATTTTGATTTCTATTGTACAAACTTAATATAATTCGTCAATCTTACTAATTGGAAGACAAAAAAATACGTCTTAAACAAGGATAATAATTATAAGGCTACGTGCTGCTGCAACAAGCTAGCCAATAACTGTTTTTAAGAGCTTGGGAGTTCTTTTATTCTTTAGATGCCTTGAAGGTTACACATGGACTGAATATAATGAAAATTACAGAACGAACATTATTTAGATGATACAACACTTAAATCAAGTATATAATAAGATTTACATCGATCTATCTCTCTACAATACAACTTGGAGGATTGAAAATATGGTTTGAACAATGGTGAGAAGAAGGAGGATGATTCCGGCAATAGAGGCCACAGTTCGCCAAGGAGTGTTGCAATAATCACGCCTTAGAGTTGCCTTCTTCTTATGCCATGGATCTTCATAATAGTCATTCAACCTTTTGCAGATATCAAAGTACTCAGAATTGACATTCATCTGAAAGACATTTTCACAAAGGCCATTGAATAATAAAGCAACATTGTTGGAATCACCTAAATTGTTGCTGACTATTTTGTTGTGAACAAGGATATCCACATCTTTATAAGTATCGATAAGACAATCCAACACAACAACATAGTCAACAAAGTAACCAGCATGAGGATAATGACACTGCTCTAATGCTATCATATTACGAAACAAAATTTCAGTTTCATCAGCCACCTCAATTCGTGGGATTTCAAGAGTATGTCCGGAAAATTTCAAGTCTAATAAGCAGTTGCTCGTAATAGGAATCAACTTTATGCCTGCTTCTTGCAATGTATTCGCATTGTATCGAAGAATATGGTTTTGAGCCTCTGAGGATGAATGTCGACCAGTCATTTTTCCTTGCAAGTAGGACAATCTAATAAGATCCGTAAAATGCTTTATCTCAACTTCAGGGTCAGACTCTAATTTTTGTCCATTATGCTCCAAAACACTGCATGCGAGCCTAAGAAATGAAGGGAGGCTACCACGGCGGTCATGGGGAAAAGCTTTATTAAACAGCTCTTCAATAACAAAAAATGGAAGTTGATTCTCCAATAAAAGCAAATCTAGAATTATAGAAACCAATAAACATGGCTGTGACAATCTAACATCTTTGTATACCTCATTCGTCACACTCAACATGATGAAGAATTCAATGATGAACGCGGCATCCATTAATGTCAGCTCCACAAGTTGTTCTTCATTAAGGTGAATGGTCTCTGAATAAGAAGCACGCACTTTTGGCTCTAAATCTTTTACACAAAGAACCAAATCGTCCAAACTTGTCATAGTTCTTTGAGTAAATTTTTTGAACAATATTTGTTTATGCCTTTCCATGTCTTGTAACCTCTCATCACAGTAATGAAAGGGGCCGATAGAAACAACTTGTGGAGTAAAAGCCTCTTTTTTAAGTTGACGGAGAATAATGGGCACCCTATAGATACAACAATCTGGTGACAAAAGACCATCTCCGCAATCTTGAATCATTTCTTTCATTTTTTTAGTCACTTCGTCTTCCACCTAACAAATTTGATTTAGGATGCAACCAGTAATTACCCATTATATATATATATATATATATATATATTAAAATTGCATTCTCATAAATTACTATCAACTACTATTAACTTCTTTGTATTCTAATAAATTGTTCATAACAGAATCAGATACGGCAAAAGAAAAGGGGTTACAAAAAGGCTACAATGAAGCATATAACACGGGAAATCAAGCAAGATGAGAGCAAATTAAAGGGAATATAAAAAAAATCAAGAAATGTTATCACAAATGAAAAGCATAGGATGCATAGAAAGCAATCAAACAAGTGTGCTCTTTGAAAGTGGGAAAGAAAAAAGTAAGGCTAAAAAAGTATGATAACCGAGGAATTAAACAGAAGCAGCTTAAAACTATTGTGCACAAAAGAAAGTAAAGAAAATAAGGAAAGGCTTCAGAATTGAACAAAAAGTAGTGAAGGAAGCGTACGTGTTGTTGTTGAAAGGAATTGGAGGATAAATCTGAAGGCTGAGATGAGAGAAGTGGTTGCTGAAGCTCCACCATTTGTTGATCACTCTGAAACGACATGTCGATTTCATGCATCTCATTAGGCATCATTTCCAAGTGAATACCCGTATGTCTTGCTTCTGCCATCTAAACTTAGTTAACAAAGAACAGCCAGCAGAAGAAAGTCGACTTGTTCTGCTCAGCTTCCACACCAGAACCACTAGTGTTAACGTGAATATATATTTGGCCTGATGGGGGGTCTCGTCAACTTGCTTGTATGATTGATTATAATGAGTTAAGTCACTTTTTTATTTTAATTTTAAAAGTGCATGGACTATTTTGTCCTCATCCCACTTGAAAAATTCCTTTACCTATCTTCATCTGTATCACGGTTAATTCTCGTCCACCCCCATTTGGCCATTTTCACTTGCCATTCATGTCCCCAGCGTCTTCTGCTATTATAGTCAAAGAGTGATTAAAATATACTAATGATAACAATATATCATATCCCGTGAATTACCCACTTGCATGATTACTTAGTCTTTGATTCCAATACTAGTTTATTAGGGGGTGAAAGGATGAATATAAACGCTATTATTCAAAACTAAGAATGAAAGTGACAACACAGGACTTTTTTTAAAAAAAATTCTGAAATATTTCATTTATTTCTATAGTAGAGATTATTCAAACTAAGAACTACTGGGTATAATAAATCGTCTCACATAATGCTGCCATATTAGTTTTATAATAATAATGCATGATGAAAGGCACTATCATTTTAATCAATTTCATATGGAACAAGAGGAACATTAATTATATTGCAGTATATTATGTGAAAATATCACCACCTCAGGTGGTTATTAAAGAAATTCTTGGCGCTATTGACTTTTTATAGATGGCCTTTGATATTAGAGGCACCAATAATTCTCACAAACCTAATCAGCATCAGTGATCTCTTTGCCAACCAATTCAATCAAGTTATTTATAAGGTTGGTCGATGATAGTTTCTAATTTGTTCCTTTCGATATTTAGAGGGGTAGAAGTATATGCAATGTCAGTTTGTCCTTTTTGCATCAATTTGAACATCTATGTATTAGTTCTCCTCTGTACTGTCAGGTGTGAAAACTTCATTTTTATTTTTAAAATTCATTTTTTTATTTAAAAGTTTACATTTCCCCCTCATATATAAATTAGTCCAAATGTGGTATATAACGAAATTTTTTTCTTGTCGTTTTGGATCATTAATTAGATTCTATATAT
Organism: Vachellia collinsii; assembly: GCA_006871305.1. Classification (NCBI taxonomy): domain Eukaryota; kingdom Viridiplantae; phylum Streptophyta; class Magnoliopsida; order Fabales; family Fabaceae; genus Vachellia; species Vachellia collinsii. The sequence goes on from QFDD01001225.1 coordinate 19,214, forward strand.
AAAAAGAGTTACTTAATCAATTTTATTCATTTAAAAAAATGGTGCAAATTTTCAATTTTTTCACTCGTTACTCTCATTTTTTTTTAATACATACTAGCTCATTACCCGCATTTGAATTGTTTTGAGAGGGGTCAATTTTTGGTAATCAATGGGCTTTACTGTGATATTGTGAGGCACTTCTTCGAAAATGAGTCAGTTTCTTCATCAAATGGGATTTTATGGGAAGTGGGGCTATAAAGTGGGACTTTGTAGCATCATTCGGACAAAAATTGTAGTGCAGACCAACACGTCTATTTGGATTAGCGATAAAAACTACTTTTTCAACGTGATTTACAATCAACAAGATAAATATGTAAGAAAAAGTTTATCTCAGATTTACGTAATTAAATGTGTTTCTTCAACACTCACACAATCAATTATTTCCTGTTGTCAAGGTTGAAGTCACGAGTATCCACATTTAGTACATAATAATATCTTGAACAAGATTACATTCTTTAAAAAAAAATAAGAAACAAGAGAATGAGCATGCTGATTAAAAAGGAAATATTGCTGTAAATCTTTTATATGTGAATGTCAATAACCCTCAACTCTTATGATTACTTATGCTTAATATTATAAATCCTATAACCTCCTGATGAATAGTTTGTGAAGAGTTTCTTATTGTTTATATCATAATGTTTACTAATCATATATCTATACTTTAAAGGTCGGAGCCTTCAAATAAGGGTTAAGGGTAAAAATGATTTGAAAGTTTTTAAGGGGATAATTCTACCTTAGAAGTTTAAAAAAAAGAGGTAATTTTACCCTGAAAATTTAAAACTAAACAATGTTACCCCTCCATTAAAAAACCTAACAGTCAATATTTGTTGACGAAATAAGAACGAGGGTTACAACTAAATCATCAAATTTATAAGAATCAAAAGATTAATTTCTCCCAATAACTAAAATATATACCTAGGGACACTGTAGAATGAGTGATAAAACCAAAGGCACCTTCGCATATTTCAGTGGTGGTGGGATTTAAATCCAATGGAAATCTACCTACCCTATTATATTTTACTAGGTATGCCATTTCTCTGACCACACTCCCCCGTTTTTCTAATGGGTTAACTCCCACTTACTCCCCCATTTCTCTAACGGGTTAATTCCCACTCGCTTTCCTAATCGTGTAGACGTGATTCAAATGGGGGAACGAATGGAGCAAACTGGTCAGAGAAATGGGGGACCGAGTGGAAGTTAACTTGTTGGAGAAATGGGGAGCATGATCAAAGAAATGGCAACCCTTCCTCTTCCAGAGTTTCAGTTTCAATTCATGCTTCTTCCTCATAATTTTAAAAAATCCTTCATAGGTCAT
>QFDD01001227.1:0-25711 GCA_006871305.1 Vachellia collinsii
TTTGGTGGAGATTGAAGTTGGGTTTGAAGTTTGGAAGAGATTTTGGCTTCATATCTTGGTTCTTCTTCTCCATTCTCCTTTCCTTCCCTCTTATTCTTGTATTTGTGCTGGTATATGTATATTTTGCTATGGCTCTCTTGAACATGAGTGGCTAAACACCTTGCTCTAGGATTATTTTGAACCCTTGTATGGATTAACTCTTAAATACTCCTCTCCTTTTGTGATTAATGATATGTATGTGTTCATTTTACTCTTCTCTTAATGCCTCTTGTTGATTGGCCACCAATAAGTTGTTGGGTTCACTTGATTGATGCTTGAGAGGGCTAGGTTGAGTGTAGAACTTGGGTAAATGGTGTAGGAACTTGAAATTTGCATGATGAATGGATGGTTTTGTTGGCAAGATAGAGATATACTTGTCAACATTGCATAGTCACATTAGGATTGGTGCTTGAAAATTGGGTTTTATTAATTGTAACAAGAGATTGAGCAATTAATGGAAGCAAACACTTGTTTTTGACTTGAGAGAGCTTTTACAAGTACTCTTTGAATCCTAGACTAGCACATTTTTCATTGAAAGCATATTTGAGAGGAGGTTAATTGAATGTTATGAAATACAAGGGGGATGAATAATCCTAGGTCTCATCTTATCCTTGAAGTCCATGAATCACTTGTTTATATTTTTTTATGTTTAGAAATAGTTTTCATCCACTCTTGATATTTGTATCACTTAAATTAGGCGAAAGTGTGATAATCATTGCTTAACCGGGTTTTGGAACTAAATCCTCGTAGGAATGATACTCTACTTATCACTTTATTACTTGGCGCGACCCGTGCACTTGCGGTGCGAACATGAGGATATAAAGTGGTAGGCCTCAAGTTGTACACTGGTCCTTTAGCCCTTTGTTTATTTTAGGGCCTTGACACCTGACTAGTGTACTAGAGGGGAAACCCATGGTCCAATCTTTTACTATATGGATCTGACCAGTCCATATCACTTGATTGGTGAACTTGTGAGTTAACTACTAATCATATGGGTCAATATTAGTTTATGGGTTCAGTCAAAGAAGATAATGCAAGAGAGGAGATAAGGAAAGGTAGAAATGAATTTAGTAGACTTTAATATCTGTTTATGTATTATACATGTGAATTATATATATATCTGTATGTGAGAATTTGATTATTTTATAACTGTCCCATTTGACACTTATCAAACACTTACTTATATGCTTAATAAGTAGGTTTGTTGGTTACTGAGACTTTTATCCCACTCCATTGATTCAACATTTTTTAGATAATAATTCTCAAGTAGGTCCTTCAAGGAAGGTGTTGGGGGGCATAGTATGATATTCTTGTTGTATAGCATCCTCCTTATTTTTATGTGCTGGTAGATATATATTGTCATTGTATGACTTATGTTTTACCCTGACATTCATACTTTTAACCTTACTATTTTGGAATTGCTATTGAAAGGCCAGAGGACTTTAATTGGATGTTATGGTAATGTGACTGTGGGCATAGAAATTTGAATTAGCTTTTGTTAAATGTTTTTCTTTTAAAAGAAATACTTAATTTTATAGTGAGATTATTATGGTATAAAGCAACTAGTTTTAATGAGAGAGAAAAAAGCGTACCCACGACTCAAAGCTTCAAAGGCTTGAAAAATTTTCACATGCAACCCTCGATTCAACAAGCAGAAGCTTCAATCTTACTAGTAAACTAATTTAATCAATGCAAATCACTTGATTATCTCTAATTTCTCAACTTTCAAATTTGAAACCCACCCCAAAATGAGAGAGATTGAGGAAACTACTAAGGATGGATAAAGGCTTATGAGGCTTACCTGAACAAGAATCTGGTATTGCATGTACCGTCGACCTCCCTCTCCGGTGAGTTTCACGGCAAAGCTTATGTCTCTCTCTCTCTCTCTCTCTCTCTCTCTCTCTCTCTCTGTGTGTGTGTGTGTGTGTGTGTGTGTGTGTGTGCTCTCACTGTGTCAAAGAAGTGAATATGAGGAGATGATGGAGCCGACGGGAGGGTATTAGCGAGTGATGTGTGGGGGGAATTATAATGTGCTCTCCTATACTTCTCCTTTTTGCTTTCTAGTCCACCCTCCTGCTTTTTAATATATCCTGAAATGTAATAATAATTCCTTTGTTCCAATAAATATTTACAATATATATTGATTTTTGAATACCATCGAAAGACATTTTCCCCAACTTTTTTGTCCCTTTTGCATGCATCAAATTAAGCTTAATATTAGCATTGCTTCTCTAGAATTAAATTTCATATATATATATATATATATCTGTAATGAGAATATACTCCCTTTTCTGGCCAAAAAAATCATTTGTATGAATGCATCCATCCCTATCATATGCTCAACCACAATATTCAGAACACATCCGATGAGATTCCCGCATAATCAATTGATATGGTCCCTTGAGATTAATTATTATTATTTTAGATATTCAAATATCTTATTGTAATATATGATTCACATGTTAAAAGCAGTATATTGTATTTTAATTTATATAGGTACATTGATATATGAAAGACAGCGATGTATTGAGGAAGTTGTAAAACTAGAAGTATTAGCAACAGGGGTTTGGGTATAACTGAAGGTACTAGTATTTTATAATATGATAAATTAAGGTTCAAATCCCATTGGGAAATGTGTATACATTTAATAATGTATCAAACATGGATGCTTTCAATATGAATATATATGTGCTTAGCAAAAAAAAAAAAAAATACAAGGATAGAAACTGTAACATCCCAAATTTTGACCAATATAATAAGAAATATAATTGAGGCTCTGGAAGCCAATTACAAAACTTTTGGATTAGTAAGGATAAAATTTTGAGTCAAAATTTATTTTAAGGAAATCTGAAAAAATAAATAAATTGCTCAAAATTCATCAGAATAATTATTTTACATGTTAAGGGTCAAATTTTAGGGAGAAAGTTACTCAGGAATATTTTATGGCATTTTGGATTATTGAAGGCAAAAAAAGGGAGAAAAATAGAAGAAAACAGAGATCACACATGCCACACATGTGGCAGCCACTTGTATTCCCCACGGCATCATCATCATCATTTCATTCCTCTTCTCCTTTCCGCTGCGAGAAACAGAGTAGGACAAGCGAGAGAGAGAGCATTGAATGCGTGGCCGTGGTTTTTGCCGGAGGAAGACGATACATGCAAGCACGAATTTGGGTTCAGGTGACCCTCTTAAACCCCATTCCACTCTCAGATTTCTCAATCTCTATCATTTGGGGTTAAAGGGGAGTGATCGAAACTGGATTTTTGGGGAAGAAATAACTGAATTATCTACTTCATGTGCAAGATTAAACTCCCTTGAACCCATTGGAGCTCTACATGTGGTTTGTTGGGTCTGTTTTGGGACAAACGAATCTGTCCTTACTGTTGAGAGGGAGAAGATGAAGGACGAAGGGGGTGAGGTAATAGGAACTATGTTCAACAATCGCTACAAGACTCGTGGTAGCTAAAATAATCACATACATGTTGATTTTTAATGATCTAGAAAGCATTTCTAAATCTGGAAAATTTTCTGCAATAAAAAAAAAGGGTACTGTATGAGCGGAACAGAAAATCAACGTCATCAAAGTGCTAAGGAAACTGTATAGTGCTACAAGATATGGGCTATAGCTTGTATCAATGATGTGGGTGCTGTGGTTTAATGAATTCTACGGTGCTGTTCGAATTATGAGGGCTAAAAACTGAAGCAATACACACAATGTTTTGGCTTGTGCTAAAGTTATATGTAAGTGAAAAATAAATTAAATGGTTACAGTGATATTCTTGAAGCTGAAAACTGATTCAAATTAAGAAAAATGCTTCATGATGCAAAAGGGAAGCTTTTATTGGTCAAAGCATATTTTGGGGTTCTTATATTAATTTGTTTAGAAACTTTATACTGAATGTGGAATAAGGATTAAAGCTGGAGTGTTATTAGAAAGTGAAGGTTTATAAATCTACAGTAAAAGGTGTTGGAAGTTGATACTGATGGTTGGAAAAGTTTTTAAATGCTCAAGGGATATTTTAAAAGCTTCAATTTGGTATTAGAAAGATGGTAGGAGATTCTTGAATATTATATATATATAGACACACTCATACGCAACGCACAGAAACTGATTTGAAGTGAATTATTGATGTATGAGTGCAAAGCTTGATGAGTTCTAAATTCTTGAGGCATATCTGCAATGCTGAAATACCCACTGTTTTAAGTATAGAATAATATGACTCAAGCACATAGAGGCTCCAATGTGGTTACAAGAGGACTTTGCATGGTTGGGAATGGAAGCATGGCAATCACGAGGAGGTGCTGTCGAAGGTTTTAGAAATGTCCAAGTACTCAAATGCTGAAGACATCCAATGGTACAAGTGTTAATTAGTTATAGGAGTTTTGAGCTTCTTATTTCATATGAGCTAAAACCAGAGCTAATGATATCCTCTATCCCTGAGATTTGGTGATCATTTAGTACACATGATAAGTTTTAAAATGAGTACTAAATTGCATTATTTGGACAAGTATATTGTAATTTATGGACTAATAAAGTTTGGCTTTGAAATCTGGAAAATTTTAAGAGTAGCTTAGCAAGCAGCAACCTTTGAGCATTTATTTGAGAATATTGATAGACTATATTTAGTAAATAGTAATGTTTATTGAAAGAAAATATAGAGAGCTTCAAACAGAAGCTTGAACCATTGAATTTGAAAATTTATGTAATAAGTTATGATTTTTAAAAAGTAATTGAAAAATTCAAAAGTCAAGGAAATGAAGTTAAATAATGTAAAGGGGTAGAAATGAGATTAAGAAAGAAAGAGGAGCTAAATAAAGCTGATAAGCATATAATTAATGTAATATTATACGTATATGTTTTTAGAATTTGATATCTACTTGAGCACCCTGATGAAAACTAGAAAAGGGAATACCGAGGAAGATAACGGTAAACAATGGGAGACAACTAGAAACCATTTTTATCATATTCTTATATACTTAATTATGCATGCTTATTTGTGCCATATTTATTTGCATGTTGTGATATGCTAGAAGAACGATTTTACAATGCTTCCTTGGTGTGAGGATGTAATGCCTTCTTTAAATTATTTCATTTTATATTAGAGAGAAATTATGAACCACTTAGAGATCTTTAGAATCATTAGAATGGCCAAATGAATTAATTATAAAATTTTGGACTGAATTACTATTCATGGGTCACTATTCACTGAAATTTTAGCAAACTTTGAAAATTTATAACTAATTCTAGAAAAATCAAAATTAAGTGGTTCTAATCTCTAAATGAATCTTGTTAAATTCCCTACAAGGGAAAAATATCATTGTCCAATTTATTGACCAATTGATACAAAATAATTCGTGAAAAAACACTGTTCATTTGGTCATTTTCCAATTTTCCAGATTTTCTTTTTAACTTTGGACAATCATAACTTTCAGCACAAGAATCCAAATCAACAAATATTTGACTTACAGCTTGACAGGTGCACTATGTTTCCGGAAAATTTCAGATCAATTGGACTTTGTTTACTATTTCTCCCTGTAGCCTCAATTTAGGGTTTTGGTAAGGGTGTTTGACCCTTTTCTACATTTAACCTTCCCAAATTTTTAGCTTTGCATGCATGCGTCCAATCAACATACTAATCAACATTTCCAACATAACTACTTGTCATTATCCATACTAGGAAAGTAGAGGTTTATCATATAATAATTCCACATTCAACATAACATAACATTCACAACTTAAAACTTCCCATTCATGCGTTTTATGGCATTTTGGAATTATATCTCCCACCTTGATTCTTCATCTCCTTGCTTGACTTTGATTGAGCTTTGATCTAGAAGGTTATATTTTTGGGGAGAATGAAATTCTTGGAATCTCAATAGCAAAATTCACTAATATATATTAACATGCATGATTAGCAATTATTTTCTATCTAGATATGCATGAACATTTTATGATGCACTTTGAAAACTGTAACATCCCGAAATTTGACCAATGTGATATGAAATGTAATTAAGGCTTTAGAAAGCCAATTACAAATTTTTTTCGACGAATATGAATAAATTTTGGGTCAACAGTATTTTAACGAAATTTGAGAAAAATTAGTAAAGTGCCCAAAATTTTTGAAATAATTACTTTACATATTGAGAATCAAACTCACGATGAATGTTACTTATTGGGATAAAAAGATTATTATTGAATTTTTGGATTTTCAAAAAAAAAAAAAGGACAAGAAGGAGATCTATGATAAGTGTGGGAGGGCAAACTTGTAATTATACCCTCCACACATGCCACATGCCACATATGCTACACGTGGATTAAGCTTTGGCACCGCCATTTCCTTTCATTTGTTCATTCATTCCGCACCTAGTTTCAGTGTCCGAGAGAGAGACCAAAGAGTGAGAGATAGAGTGAGAAGCATATCTCGCCGTGGGAGATGAGGAGCTCACCAGAAAACATGGCCGGAGAACGCAAGCTGCTAAGGGATCTCGGCTAGGATTCGACACTTGCCCAAGCCCACCAAGAAAAATGGGGAAGGAGGAAATCCGGAGAAGGTAAAATGGAAGTGAGAATGGAAGCTTGGTTAAGGAAGCTTCTAGAATGGAAAGGAAAAAAAAAGAACCAAGAGGAAGCTAATAAAGCTTAAAGGTAGCAACTTTACCCATTCTTGCATTTAGTTTGTATTTATATTTTGTTATACTTCCTAGCTTGCCATGAGTTAAATATTTATTTTATCTTGAACATGTTGAATGACTCATTGAATTGTTTCATGGCCATGATTGGTAATTCTATATTTTAAATGCATGTTCTTGTTATGTGTAAGTCTTGGCAATACTATTTGTTAATTAGTAAATGATGGAACTATAACTTGACTGTTTGAATGGTAATTGTTTAAATCCTAAAGGAGGTTAATTGAAGCTATATAGATTAACTTATGAATTTTTGAAGTTGAGGTGCAAAGTGTGTTTGTAAATCAAATAGTGTTTAGTAATTCAATAAATTGTATTAACTGCCATATTTTATGGCCAAGATCATATTTTTCTCATGTAAAGGATTGCAAGAGATTTCAAAAGAATTTTAGAGCACCCTCATACGATTTTTTTAGAATTAGTTATGAGTTTTCAAAGTTGGACTGAAAATCTGAAAATACCAAATGAATAGAAATCCAATGGTCAAGATGCATGATTTTAATTTATGGGCTTTAATTATTTATTTGCCTGAACCATATCGCTTCCGAATGTGCAACAGGTTGTCTAAATGGAGGGTGTTGCATTCTTGGTATCAGAGTACGGTTTTGGCATTGTATGAACCATTGTGCTCATAAAAGTTTGAGTTATGTTATTCAATTAGATTTGAGCAAATGATATTTATTCTAAAATGTTTAGTGCTCTGGACAAGAAGATGAGTTCAGAGGTGAGTTAACTCAGTATGTATGTATCAAGTGCCAGCTACCAATTATAATAGTTACACTAAGCCAGTAGTAAATCAGATAAAGATTTTAAACTCTAGATAGGGTGGCTACTATGGGAAGAAATTACCACATAAAGTAAGGATTGGTTAGGACCTGTAATTGTCAAAGTTAAGCAGTGTCTAATCCAAGAAGGTAAGAGGATACAGAGGAAGGCTGGAGGATTATGTGCCCTTGAAATTGGCTTTAGTGTAGTGATTTGATAAGTTATTTTACATGATGATTGGAGTGAGAAGGTCTAGCTGGAAAGTCCCTAGTCCAATACCTGGTTACTTGAGATTAAGAAGTATAGTGGATTAGGTATAGCTAAGTATATTCCAGAGCACATTTCTAGAAAGTTAGAAATGCGGTAATTTTTTTAGATGGACAATGATGCCATTTAGATTGGCCAAAGAAAAAACCCCGATGAAACAAGGCCAATCCGAGTTAAGTATAAATTATGATGAGAATAAGGTCACTCTTGATAGTTTGAACAAATATGTCATAGTGCCTTCTCAGTAGGAATGGATTAAGGATTGAGGTATGTTGAGTGTATGGATAAATGGCATTATGATAAATGAGCGATTAGGTGAATAAAGAGTGACTAGATGCCATTAATTTTGCAAAAGCTAAATGAACAAGAGGAAAAATGATTGTAGAATTGAGGGCAAGATGGGATCACCAAGAGCAAGGTAGACATGCTGCGATAGAAACAGCAGTAGCAACAATCTTAGGTACTCGGTAACAGTAGTAGTAGCATCCTTAGTTGCTCAGCAATAGCAGCAGCAACCTCAGCAGCTACATCGAACTGCTTAATAAGTATTAGCCCCAAGTCCAATGGCTAATAAGAGCTCTTCAAGAAACTGTACCAGTAGCTGAATGTGAAAATGTTCAGTAATAGATTGCCTGCTTTTATAGACACAATTCCCCATCATTTAAAGGATCTCTGCATGTGCAAATTGCAGAAGTTGGGCTAACCATAATACAAAATGATTAAGTGATCATGAGAGTTACAGAAAGAAAAGCCACATAGTATTTTATGAAGATACAGATGATGAGAAATAGAGGAAGATGTGATATGTTGCACAAAGAAATTATAAAGTAAGTAAGAACTTAAAGATGCTATATATAATAAGATTAGGACTAGTTTGCATCCTAACGCATCAAAAAAATGTGTAACACTCAGGCCAATTATGGAATAGAGAAATGAAGTTCTCATTACCAAATGTCACTACTAAGCGACTAAGAAAGTCGAGAGAGGTTTCCCTAAATGGAACATAGTACATTATGATATGTTGAGAAGAGGAAGTGCCCAATAGAAAGTAGGCCAGAGAAAAACTTTAGCAATGAAGTATCTCTCCAGATTTTGGTGGTGACTCTCCGATGCCAAAATAATATTGCCCTAGTAAAAGGTAAACTACTCCTTGATAGATAGGGAGAAAAGCAAATCCTTGATAGACAGGGATAAGGTGGGACATATGCTCCAATGGGAAACCATTGTGTGCTTCCTAAATTTTCCCACAAGAAAGAAAGCAGTAAAAGTAGGGCATGCAGAGTAAGTCTTTCCCCAAAACGAAAGAGAGAAATTGAGCTAAGAATATTACAAGGGTGAAATCCCTTGAGTTATTTGGGTACTACAATAGTAAAAAAGATGCAAAGAATTTAAGATAATAAGTTCTCTCTCGGCAATGTTATAGCGATAATCAGAAATAGTAAGGATTGTTAAATCATGAGATGCAGTATGTTGGCATAGAAAAGATAGTGAATGAATTGGCTAAAGAAATAGATTAGTTTCTAAAAGTCCAAAAGGTATAGTAAAAGGAATGTGGCCTAAGAAAGATAACAATTATGAGGCAAGATAATATGATAGAAGAATGATTTATGTATGTTGTGTATGATTATTATTGTCATTATGATAAGTGAGTAACTATTTGATGAGAAATGGTCAGTTGTATGAAAGGTTAGCAAGAATAAGAGTTAGCTAGCCTTAGTGAATTCCTTGGAGTAGATGATGAAGGGAACTAGATAAAGAATATTGTTATGCCAAGAAATGATATAGTTAAAGGAATATGTTCCCTATGATAGTTTGCTACTCAATATGGTTTGGGGCTAGTAGTGTACCCATGATGTCTATGAGGTTCCTAAATATATTAGAGTAATCAAGTCAATAATGAATCCAGAATAATAATCTTTACATGAGGATTCGATAGCAATAGGATGATGGAAGAGTTGTGGTAAGTATTAAGAATTTTTCTAAAATCCTAGAAATAATTTATTGCTAGACTCAGTATGAGAAAGGTTTTGGCCAGGGAGTAAATTGCCAAGAGAATGAGAAACAAGTCCTCTGAAGGAAAGGCAGTCAAAACTCAACAAGAATTGATTTTGCTACAGTAAAAGCATCATGTCCTCTGAAAGTGAGAAAGTGAGACTCGACAACAAATTTGACATTATTCTAATAAAGCAACATGTCCTCCGCAAGAGAAATAGAAAAGCAGTCGAGGCAAGGCAGAATAGAGTTGATCTTACTCCAATGAAAGTATAAAGTAAATAGTGGTCCAGTGAAATGTTGGGATCAGACATTCCCTGAGTCTAGCATGATACTAACGAGAATTTAAAGGAAATTCTCTTATGTTACCATGTAAGTACCAAGTCACTCTTATAGTACCGTGATAAGTGCCAGTGTCATACTACTATATGGCTGCTATTGCAAAAGTGGTTAAATGAATATTATGGCAGTAGTTGATATAAGTATGTCATACCACAATGAATAGATGAGATGGGTAGAGGGATAACAATGATAAATGCAAATTCTCATGAGAACATATAGGTAGCCACCAGCTCAAAGTTAAAGAGACTCCCCTAAGGGTATGAATCAAAGCTAAAAGACTCTCCCACTAGAGAGTAATGGCTAAGAGTTAAGCAAGCCATTTTGGGGTGTCAGTCAATGCCTTAGTACAAAGGCATAGTGGCGACCTAAGCCTTTAGACAAGGAAGGAACCATCAAAATGTATGAGAAAGTATTATGAGATCTCTCCCCATATCATCTAAAATCTATATAGGTGAGACTCCTAGCAAAGGCGGACAAGTGTGGCATAAGTATGACACTTTGCCCCATGGCCATATTGATGAATGAGTGGCATAGAGAGTTAGTAAAGTATAGAGACAGAAATAGTGAGATTGCCTAAGGAAAATGGACAAGTAAAGAGGTATGAGATGTAAAGAGATGATTCTAGCGTGAAAAGGAGGAATGAGCGAGGCCTAAGAGGGCAATGCTAGCATATATGATTAGTCTTGGGGAATTATCAGTATTGTTACCAACAAAGTGGAGGTGAGTGATTTTGTAACTCAATCCTTTGGTCTAGAGTTTCCCAGAGATCTTAATGCTATACAACGGAATCACAATAGATTCCGAAAGGTTGCAGTAGACATTAGATGTCTCAAAAAGAGCAATAGACCTCAGGATCATATAGATCCAAAGGAGAGGTTTAATGGGATCGTAGTTAGATCTCATGGTCGCAGTAGACCTAGAAGAAAGTTATTGAGCCATAAGAGTAAACGTACAGTGTTGGGAAGATAATGACTAAGGATGGGTTCAAGATACAGAGACCTCCACAGATTGGTTAACTAGTACAGAGAGAGTACCCTTGACTATTCTTCAGATAGTCCAGTTGTTAATTAGGGCAAGCTCATTCCATTTAGCAACAGAGGAATGAAATAGTAAGTAAAGTGCAGAGTTATAAGTCTTAAACTCACAGTCAGGCTAGCTATGTATGAGACAGGAATGTAAGAGAAATAGAAAGAACCCTAAACGTCATATGAATCCACTGACTAGTATAAGAGTCAAAACCCCAAGGTAAAGAAAAGGGGCTAATGAAAGCCTAAAAGAAAAGGAAAGACCATGTGAAACTAAGAAAGAAGCCTAGAAATAGTGTAAAGAAAGGCTTAAGAAGATAAGATTTCAGGTTAAAGTCAAGATAAAACCAGAAAAGGTTAAGCAAGCATGCATGGTATAATAGAATACCATGATAGTAACCAAAATGCAATGGCACTTTTATGAGCAAATATGCCTAAAAGAAGAAGGAATATGTGAAATTAAGATAAAATACCCAAAATATGAGGGTATTGTTTGTCAAGAGATAGAAGAGTAAGCCAAGATGCTACAGAAAAGCATAAAAGAGAAAGTTTGAAAGGAGAATGTACGAGTAAAAGTAAGAATATTCTCCTTAATAAACCTCTTAGTATGGTGTTGAATGCTGATGTTACATATGATCTTATGTTACAAAATGTTTAAGCCCTGTGATTGAGGCAAACTGAAGATATCTTTAGAGTTTATAATGTCATGCTAAGTTATTAGAAAAAAAGCGTCTATGCTAGAAAAGAAACTTGGGCTTTTGAGGAGAACATGAAGAAGAGATATCCTGAAATTATGGAATCAGGTAAGATTTAAATTTCGAGGATGAAATTTATTTAACGGGGGGAGAATTGTAACATCTCAAAATTTGATCAATGTGATATGAAATGTAATTAAGGCTTTAGAAAGCCAATCACAAATTTTTTGGACGAGTATGAATAAATTGAGTCAACAGTATTTTAAGGAAATTTGAGAAAAATCAGTAAAGTGCCCAAAATTTTGGAAATAATTACTTTACATATTGAGGATCAAACTCAGGATGAATGTTACTTATTGGGATAAAAAGATGATTATTGAATTTTTGGATTTTGAAAAAAAAAGGACTAGAAGGAGATCTATGATAAGTGTGGGAGGGCAAACTTGTAATTATACCCTCCACACATGCCACATATGCTACACGTGGATTAAGCTTTGGCACCGCCATTTCCTTTCATTTATTCATTCATTCCTCACCTAGTTTCCGTGTCCAAGAGAGAGACCAAAGAGCGAGAGACAGAGTGAGAAGCATATCTCGCCGCTTGGTTAAGGACGCGAGTTGCTAAGGGATCTCGGCTAGGATTCGACACTTGCCCAAGCCCACCAAGAAAAATGGGGAAGAAGGAAATCTGGAGAAGGTAAAATGGAAGTGAGAATGGAAGCTTGGTTAAGGAAGCTTCTAGTATGGAAAGGAAAAAAAAAGAAGAAGAAGCAAGAGGAAGCTAATAAAGCTTAAAGGTAGCAACTTTACCCATTCTTACATTTAAGTTGTGTTTATATTTTGTTACACTTCCTAGCTTGCCATGAGTTAAATATTTTTTTTATCTCGAACATGTTGAATGACTCATTGAATTGTTTCATGGCCATGATTGACAATTCTATATTTTAAATGCATGTTCTTGTTATGTATAAGCCTTGGCAATACTATTTGTTAATTAGTAAATGATGGAACTATAACTTGACTGTTTGAATGGTAATTGTTTCCTACTGGGATTCTTTGAATCTCACCCATCAATAACTAACTATGCTAGGTTACAAGCTTCCAAGGGGAAGTGAATGCAAAAGTCAAATGGTAAGTAAAACAAAAGAGATAAGCTTCTATAGCATTATTTTTGCTACAAGCTACTAAATGTATAGCAATTCTTATAAGTTGTGTAAATTCAATATGAGGCCTTACCATGTACATATGATATATATTGATGAATGATAAGTGATTGTATGCCTAAGTATGGCCTTGAAAGTATGGTTTTAAGATGCATGATCATCACCATCCAAATTGAGCGGTTTTCAAGGTATGACTAATGTTTGATTCGTTAAAGTAGAGTAAATGATTTCTATTACTCATGATAATTTTTATGGATGAAGTAGACATATGGGGCTTTCCATTAAATCCTAAATGAGGTTAATTGAAGCTCTATAGATTAACTTATGAATTTTTGAAGTTGAGGCGTAAAGTATGTTAGTAAATCAAAGAGTGTTTAGTAATTCAATAAACTGTATTAACTGCCATATTTTATGGCCAAGATCATATTTTTCTCATGTAAAGGATTGCAAGAGATTTCAAAAGAATTTTAGAGCACCCTCATACGATGTTTCTTGAATTAGTTATGAGTTTTCAAAGTTGGACTGAAAATCTGAAAATACCAAATGAATAGTAATCCAATGGTCAAGATGCATGATTTTAATTTATGGGCTTTAATTATTTATTTGTCTGAACCATATCGTTTCCGAATGTGGAATAGATTGTCTAAATGGATGGTGTTACAAAAACACTTTGCATATAGCCATAGCATGTCATAAACACAACTTCACATGTTCACATAGCATATAACTAGCATGCAAAATAGTACAATAAATAAACAATAATCAATGACAATATTAATGTAAAAGTTAGTAACTTTGCTATCTTAAATCCTTAGTTTTTCACTTGACTTTGGTGACTTGCTTCTTACTCTGTGGAAACTTCCCTTTGCAACTTAACTTCCTACACATATCATAATGCATTTGGCATCAATGATAAGCCATAAACTATAAATTATAACATTCAAATCCTCACTAAAACCTCTCTTGAACTTCAAGGGTCCTAAAGCCCTTAACTTTGCCAAAATTGATTTCAATGCTTCCAAAATTATTTTCTCACTTATACCCTACACAATTTTTCCTTCTAAATCCATTGAAAGTATCAAAATCACTCTCCTTCTACCACTTCCCCTGTAGCACGAAATGTTTCCAAAAATTTGGAAAAATGTGATTTTTCAACTTCTACCTTCATGTACATGCATAATCACATTCCTTGACCATTTTTCCATCATTAAATATCACAAACTTATTCCTTCCCTTGCATGAACAGTGCCATCCAGCAGCAATGAACAGTGATTTTATACCAAAAATTCCATATAGGCTCAAATCAACTCAAACAAACTACTAATCAGTTCCAACTCACGCTTAGAGTTGATCTCTAGCATCTATTGCTTCTAAATCCCACTCTTTCTCATTTTCTCTCTCAAAAACATAACTTTTACAGCAGCAAAATACTCCATATTCAACCAAATAAAACCAAACAAATGGAAGAGGAGTGGTAGAAATCATGAAATATAAGGGATTTCATGCATGGATAAACTCTTACCTTGAATTTTGGGCTTGAAATTTCTCCTTTCCTTCCTCTTCTCCACCTCACGACCTCTCTCTCTGTCCATTCTTGCTATTTGCTGCACGAAAATGGGCTGTTTGGAGGCCATGGAATACATAATATTAAAGTTATAACATGTGTTAGTTAGTGTGGGACCCACTTGGACTGATAAAGTCACTTTATACTGATATTTTCTACCACTTGTCTATGATATTTTGTCTCTCTTTTCCTCTTGGAATAAGAACCTTACAAGTAGCCAATTCATGGCCCCACAACTTTCTTTACAAAAACTTTATGTTCCATAAAGTTACTTTGTGACACTAGAAATGCTTTTCGGTAAACCCTTGATCATTTGACTAGTTTAGGGTCATTAAAAATTCTCTAATTTCACCTGATGCTCCCATGATTTTTCTGTCCTTTGAATTCTTTCTAGAATGTTATTGATTAATTTTTAAAGAAAACCATAATTTGTGGTTTTTTTCGGACCTTTTCTTTCCAATCGGGGAAATTGTCTCTAACTTTCTCTTATAAACAATTTTATAAAATATTAGAATTTCTTAGCTATTTTTCCTTGCTCTGAGATCATATATATGTGGCCTCTAGGTTTTTTAAATAATAAATTTTGTCTAATTATTTATTAATTAGCCAAAAATTAAATTACCTTTAAAATTCCCATGAAGGTCATTTTAACTGAAACTAGGCCTCAATTACTTATCATTAAATTTTTCTCTATCCAATGGTGTCCTAAAAATTTTTCTGATATTTTGGACAAACTTTGACCAAAATACCATTGAACTTGCACTTATTTATCAAATTGCACTTGAATTCCTTAAATGACGATTTGGTCCCTCGTATTCCAAATTTACACTTGGGTCCCTATTTGAAAATGTCACTTTGGTTTCTTAAATTCACCTAATGACACTTTGGTTCCTTACTTTTTCAAAATGGCCATGTTGCCCTTACTTTTTCTATGATTGTCAGAATGACATTTTTACTCTTCCTTTCTTCTAACCCTTAATCAATCTTTAGCTACTCGTTTAACTTTTATATCCAGTTATCAAAAACCTGTATATTACAAAGGAAGTACTATGGGATAGTTCCCCCAAGCTAATCGTGTGTCATGCAATCTAATATATGTCCATGATCATGTGATGTATAATGTTACTAAGATGAGACCTCATGATGTGTACTATTGCCGTGTAAGAATGTGGTTTATTTTTGCATGATTGTGAATTTTATATATAACTATATGATAAACTGTGTTTTCTACGGAGATTTTTGAATCTCATTATCTCTTTCAAATAAATACAGCTAAGGTGGGTAACTCAAAAGGTAAGAAAGTGGTGACAAGGGAAGCATATAAGGTGAGAATGATGGATAATGAAGAGGAAGATGTAAGAACCTCTTTACATATAATTTTAGTTAAATTAGTGGTTGAGAATTTATTTGGATAAAAGCTTGGATGGCTTAAATGGTTATGTATATAATTGTATAAATTATGTATATAGTATATATGAGATTGAAGGTGGCTGTGAGGGAATATCTCCCCACAAGATATCGATAGATGTTACTCTTGACGGATAAAGACTAGAGATCAATGAGTTAATGCAAGTAGAAGATTATAGAGAATGGTTTTTAAAAGAAAGATTGTTTTTATACTACATTTATAGATTAATGATTAGGATCAAACCTGACTCAGTGGATCTATTTGAAAAACAGCTTTATATAAAAGTTGTTTTAAAAAATTTAAAAACTTTTCAGAAAATCCCATTCTAAATAAATTAGGTAAAAGGGTATTTTATAAAATGTAAAACTCTTTTTCCTAGACTAATTTCATCTTATTTAAGTTAAGAGAATTTAGAATGGGCAGAACTAAAGAAATGGTGTGACAGAAACAAAACGATGTAAGTTTTTCTTATGTGTTTTAAGTTCCAAAAATTGATTATGCTAATTTTAATAAAAGATTCAATGTTCAACCCTTAAATATGGTTTAATTAACGAAGATTATGTTATTTAAAGTTGATTTTTAGTTCTTATTCATACAGGAAAAATGTTTATTTAGGTTAAAATATTATTAACCCATGCATTGGGACTAAATTTGTGGGGAAAAAGTTGAGCACCGTACCATAAAGATATGACAGTTGTTGAGATAATGTTTTAATGATGACAACTATGTTTTTGAAATTAAGTCTTGATTGTTGGTTTTCAGAAAGTTTTTAGAAAACTTTGAGTTTTTAATGAGAGAACTCGAGTTTCGTGTTTTAGAACTCGAGTTACAGTGTTTAAAAGTGGGTTCAAAATCTCAAACTTTCAAGAGAACTCAAGTTTTGATTCGAGTTATATCAAAACTCGAGTTCTGGAAATCAAAACTCGAGTTTCGAGTGTTGAAAAAGGTTTTAGAAATGTAAAACTTTTAAAGGAACTCGAGTCTAAATGAAAGTTGTCTCAAAACTCGAGTTCCATGTTTTAAAACTCGAGTTTCGTTCATTGGAAGTCTTTTGGAAAATAAGAACTTGCAGTAGAAACTCAAGTTATGTTGGAAGTTTTGGTAGAACTCGAGTTTTATTTCTAGAACTCGAGTTTCAGCCTCTCAAATGGTTTTGAAAAATGAAACTTCCTTCTAAAACTCAAGGTTTCAGTGGAAGTTTTGTTAGAACTCGAGTTATGTATCTCAGAACTCGAGT
This sequence comes from Vachellia collinsii, assembly GCA_006871305.1. Lineage (NCBI taxonomy): Eukaryota > Viridiplantae > Streptophyta > Magnoliopsida > Fabales > Fabaceae > Vachellia > Vachellia collinsii. Next base: position 17,188 of record QFDD01001227.1, read on the forward strand.
TTCGAAGAGAGAAATGAAAACTCTTTTCAAACTTCAAGTTTAAGTAAAAGTCTTGACAGAACTCAAGTTTCAGGTTTGCAGAACTTGAGTTTCGAGCTAAGACAAATTTTCTAAACTTCAAAACTTCTTTCCAAACTCGAGTTCTGAGAGACAAAACTCGAGTTCCACATTCGGACAATTGCGCAGCGTGTCAGCAACTTTAAACTGATTCCAAAATCTTTCCTTTTTCATGTAACGATTATTTGAATCACACCAACCATCATAAATGCTTATCTAATGTATTTATTAACAGGTAATGAAGTTCAGATTGCCTAAACAAAAAGAGATTCAACGGACAAATTCTCAGATCTTCATTCTACCTACTGTCAGAAAGTTGCAGACGCATTCAATACGGGAAGGTGAACGATGATAATGGGTCTAACGGAAATATTAATGTCTCTAACGAACATTTAATCTTCTCACCTATAAAAGGCGAAGCATTCAAGTCTCGGCAAGACAGAGAACGCACATACGAGAAATCAAATTTATTACGCTTCACTTTCATACTCTGTTTTTCATACTCTCATAAAAGAGCTTCAATGTTCATCATTAAATTCTCAAAAAGGAGAATATTCTTATTCGTTTATTGTTTTGAGAGAGTTGACCAAGGTCGGAGAACCTTGAGTTGGTTTAGACACGAGCAAAAGTGTCTGTGGGTTAGTTTGAGTTAAAAAGGGGGAGAGTCCTTCTTTTGTCTGATTGTAATCTTTTTAAGATTAGTGGATTGAGAAAAGCTCAGAGGGATCTGAGGACTGGACGTAGGTCAAGAGGACCGAACCAGGATAAATGTCTGTGTCACTTTCCTTCATACTCTGTTTTAGCATTCAACGTTTGCGAAAATTTTTATTAGACCAATTCACCCCCCCTCTTGGTCAAATCCGATCCTAACATTTGGTATCAGAGCCGGTCTCTTGTGTAAAGGACTTAACAGTCTCAAGAGCTATCTATGGCAGGATTTGGCGAGCACGTTATCAGTGACGGAGCTTCCATCACTAGACCCCCAGCTTTTAACAGTCAACGATTTTCATTTTGGAAAATAAAGTTTCAAAATTTTATTTTGGCAACAGATTTAGACCTTTGGGATGTTTTTAAAATTGGGAAGTTTGTTCCCCAAAAGAAAGTAAGTGAAATGCTTGTTCCTAAAACTCGTAGTGACTTTGATGAACAAGACTTAAAGAAAGCTTTGCTTAATAGAAAAGTTGTCTTAATGTTGCAGGCTGCATTAAATGAAGATGATTTCTTCAGAATTTGTACGTTTCCTTCAGCTAAACACATGTGGGAAGCACTGGAAATTGCTTATGAAGGAACTGAAGCTGTAAAGGAAGGAAGAGTAAATACTCTAACTACTGAGTATGATCTACTCAGAATGAAAGAAGGAGAAACCATCGCAGAGTTCAAGATGAGGCACACTCATCTCATCAACAAGCTAGCTGCACTTGGAAAAACCTACGACCAACACACCCAAGTGAGAAAAATCCTCAATATCCTCATTGACAAATGGGAAGCTAAAATCACAGCCATTGAAGAATCAAGAGGAGAATCAATGATGTCTGTGGCCGCTCTCTTTGGGAGTCTTGCTGAATATGAGAGCAAACAAAAATTCAAGAAGGAGCTCTCGGGAATAGAAGACAGAAAGAAGAAACGATTGGCTCTTAAAACTATCAAAGAAAAGGAACCTGAAACAGAGCCTGAGGAAGAAGAGGATGTGGAGGACGAGGAGCTGGCCATGGTTGTCCGGAGATTCAAGAAACTCTACAGGAAGGATCAACCTCCTAGGAGATTTCAAAAGGGCTCCTCAAGAAAAGAAATTATTTGCTTTGATTGTAACAAGCCGGGTCACATGAAAGCCGATTGTCCACAGCTATCCCAGAAAAATAAAGAAAAGAAAAAGTTCAATCTTTCAAAAAGAAGAAGGCGTATGTTTCTGGGATATGGGGAGATAGTTCATCGGAGGATGAGAGTGAACCTGAGGAAGAAGCCAACATTTGTCTTGTGGCTCAGGAGGAAGAAATTTCAGAGATAGATGAGGTAATAATTGCTGAACCAACTTATGATGAATTGCGCTTAGAATATGATGAAATGCATATAGAACTTCTTAAATTTGCTAAGGAATTGGCTAGCCTAAGAAAGAAAGTTAAAGGGTTTGAAAAACCAGTAACGAAAATAGTGACAGAGGAATGCTCAAAATGTACAGTCTTGAAAAAGGAAAATGAACGCTTAAGTAAAACTCTGGAAAAATTTACTAAAGGTAGTGAGATGTTACAAGTTATTTTAAACAGTCAAAAAGTAGTAAATGATAGGACAGGAATAGGGTATAACCCGATTAGTGATAAAAGGAAAGGAAAGAAAAGGTACGGAGGAAAAAGCTATCTCAAATATTTCCAAAAATCCATTCATACATCTGAACCCTTTGCATCATGTAGTTACTGTAATAGAAAAGGACACAGAACTTCATCTTGTTATTTTAGGAAAGGAAAGATGCTTGGTACTTATAAATGGGTACCTAAGGGAACTCATGAATACAAATCGTGTCAGATTAACCTTAAAGGACCCAACAAGCTTTGGGTACCTAAAACAATAACTTGATTTCTTGCAGGTTTGTCTTAGAGTATCCAAATCAAACAAATGGTACATTGACAGTAGATGCTCAAGACATATGACAGGGGACAAAAGTAAATTTGTCAACCTGAAATCAAAGGAAGGAGGAAAGGTAAGCTTTGGAGGTAATCAATCCGGAAAGATCACTGGAATAAGAGAGATTAGCAACCCAAATGGACCACCAATGAAGGATGTTTATCACGTGGAAGGACTTTGTCATAACCTGTTGAGCGTAAGCCAGAGCACTGACAAAGACAACTGGGTCATCTTTGATGCTCAAGAATGCTTTATCGTCAACAAAAAGGATTTGGCCATTGACAAAGAAAAGATAAACATTCAACTTCGAGCACCCAGGGATGGTAACTTTATACTCTTGATTTAGAAAATTCTTTTGCTAATTCTTGTTTCATTAGTCAAGCAGATGAGAGTTATTTATGGCATAAACGATTAGCACATGTGAATATGAATCAACTTGACAAGTTAATTAAACATGATTTAGTTCAAGGTATTCCAAAGCTCAAGGTTAAAAATGATTTGATTTGTTATGCTTGTCAGATGGGAAAGCAAAACAAATCTTCTTTCAAATCCAAAAATGAGATTTCAACTAAAATACCCCTTGAATTACTTCATATGGATTTGATGGGTCCAGCAAGAGTTAAAAGTCTTGGTGGAAATCTTTATACACTTGTCATTGTTGATGATTACTCTAGATTCACATGGACTATGTTTCTGTCATCAAAGGATGAAACTTTTGAATTATTTGTTATATTTGCCAAAAAGGTGGAAAATGAGAAGGGTATGTCTATTGTTTCCATTAGAACAGATCATGGAGGAGAGTTCGAGAATGGAGACTTTGCAAGCTACTGTGAAGGGAAAGGAATCAATCGCAACTTCTCGGCTCCTAGGACTCCTCAACAAAATGGAGTTGTTGAAACGAAGAACAGAGTCCTAACTAACATGGCTCGAGCTATGATGATTGAAAAGCAAATGTCTCAAGTGTTCTGGGCAGATGCAATCAACACAGCTTGCTACATCTCCAACAGGGCCTACATTAGATCATCTCTCGGGAAGACTCCATATGAGCTATACAAAGGAAGGAAACCAAACCTGTCTCATCTTCACATCTTTGGCAGCAAGTGCTTCATCCACAACAATGGGAAGGAAAACATTGGTAAATTCAATCCAAGAGCTGATGAAGGCTTATTTCTTGGTTACTTTAATAGGAGTAAAGCATATAGAGTTTTTAATAAACGCACCTGTGTAGTTGAAGAGTCAATTCATGTTAAGTTCGTTGAAACTGACACTCAGACAAAACCTTTGGATGAGGAAATTGCTATTTCAAAAGATTTTCAAAATGTGACCTCTCTGGAAAATGATCCTGAAAAGGATCCTTCGGATAAACTTTTTGAAACTGCTCAACCAAAAGCATGGAAGTACATCAGAAATCACCCTCTCAATCAAGTGATTGGAGAAGTGAATGAAGGTGTACAGACACAAAGGAAATTTTTGAGTGAAGCACAATTTTCAGCTTTCATTTCTGAAATTGAACCCAAGAATATAGAAGAAGCTTTGTCTGACAATGACTGGATCATTGCAATGGAAGAGGAACTAACCAATTTGAAAGAAATCAAGTTTGGGACTTGGTACCCCGTCCAAGTGACCATCCAGTCATTGGAACAAAATGGGTATTCAAGAACAAACTTAATGAATCTGCAGTGATTGTCAGGAACAAAGCTAAATTGGTGGCAAAAGGTTATAATCAAGAAGAAGGAATTGATTATGAAGAAACCTATGCACCAGTAGCTAGATTAGAAGCTATACGGGTTTTTCTTGCTTTTGCGTGTATCAAAAATTTCAAACTTTTTCAAATGGACGTTAAGAGTGCTTTTCTAAATGGTTTTATTATGGAAGAAGTTTATGTTGAACAACCTCCTGGATTTGAGGATATTTCAAAACCAGATCATGTTTTCAAATTGAAGAAAGCTCTCTACGGGTTAAAGCAAGCTCCAAGAGCTTGGTATGAAAGATTGAGCAAATTTTTTATAGACAAAGGTTTTATCAGAGGAAAAGTGGATACAACCTTATTTATTAAACATATTCATTCAGATGTGCTTATAGTTCAAATATATGTAGATGACATTATTTTTGGAGCTACTAACAATGCCCTCTGTGAGGATTTTGCTAAGATGATGCAGGGAGAATTCGAAATGTCCATGATGAGAGAATTAAATTTCTTCCTTGGACTTCAGATCAAGCAAAGGAAGAATGGGATCTTCATTAGTCAAACTAAATATCTAAAGGAGCTCTTGAAGAAGTTTGGAATGGAGCAATGTAAAAGCTCAGACACTCCCATGAGCTCCACTGCCTTGCTAGACGCTGACGTGAGTGGAAAGGACTTTGACATCAAAAAGTATAGGGGAATGATTGGATCATTACTCTATCTCACGGCTAGCAGACTAAACATCCAATTTAGCGTGGGAATGTGTGCCAGATATCAAGCTGCACCGAAAGAGTCACATGCTGAAAATGTCAAGAGAATTTTCAGATATCTGGCTGGAACCACAGAGCTTGGAATGTGGTATCCAAAAGGTAACAATGAATATTTGTTATCCTATTCTGATTCTGACCATGCAGGCTATAAAACTAATAGAAAAAGCACAAGTGGTCATTGTCAATTTCTTGGAGGGTCACTGGTGTCGTGGTTCAGCAAGAAGCAATCAACTGTGTCATTATCTTCAACAGAAGATGAATATGTTGCTGCTGCAAGTTGCTGTGCTCAAGTACTTTGGATGAAGCAGCAACTTCAGGATCTGGGAATGGATTTGTCAGAAATCCCAATCCTGTGTGACAACACGAGCACCATTAGTCTAGCTAAGAACCCTGTGCATCATTCCCGAACTAAGCACATAGATATCCGTCATCACTTTATACGGGATCATGTTCAGAAAAAGGATGTCAAAGTGATGTTTATTCCAACTCACCAACAAGTGGCAGACATCTTCACCAAACCTCTTGCTAGAGAACAATTTGTGAATATTAGAAGAGGATTGGGAATGGTAAATCCCAATGAATTGTAAGTATTTTCATGTTTAATGTTTATATGTTTTGATGATTATATGCTAACTTTATCATCGGAGTGTTTTCAGAAAGTTTTGCAGGTCTCTGTTTTCGTTCCAAATAACAGAGTACGTTTTATGCCAAACAAAATTGGAGTTCTGGAACGAGTTTTGATGATTCTCAGAAGAAAAAGGCGTGAAACTCGAGTTTCATGCGAAGAAAACTCGAGTTTGGACGTTATTTTGGAGCTAAAATGGGTTGGAGATCACGAGACTCGAGTTTGATGTTCAAAACTCGAGTTATGCTTGGAAGAAGAAAGTTTGTTCGGAACTCGAGTTATGGGAAGCCAAAACTCGAGTTCCAGATGCTCCAGAGGCTCAACTCATAACAAAACTCAAGTTTCCTAAGGAGTTCAGGTAAAACTTGAGTTTACAGAGGACAAAACTCGAGTTATGGTAAGTTTTATGTTTCAGGGTCGTGAAACTCGAGTTTTGGATAAGCAAAACTCGAGTTATGGCAAGTCTGTTCATGTTCATGACCCTGAAACTCGAGTTTGGGTGAACAAAACTCGAGTTTTCAAGTGCCTGTTCATCTTTGGACCCCGAAACTCGAGTTTTCATAAATGAAACTCGAGTTATAGGGCATTTTTCACTTTTTGCATGCCCGAAACTCGAGTTTTGAGTGATAGAACTCTAGTTTCGAGAGTCACCGAGGCTAAATTGCTCCTGAAACTCGATTTTTCCCACTTTACCCTTTTTCAAAAACTCGAGTTAACCTAATTTCTCTCACCCAAAATTTGATTCAACCGTTTATTTTGCCTGGAAACCGTTTCAATCATTCCCATAACTATTCTCGACCAAAACCCATCTATTTATTCCCCTTCATTTCACCATTTCCACCGATTAATCCCCAAAATTACCCCCTTCGACACCGTCGGCACTCATTTCGCAAAATTCCCAGTTCCTCTGAAATTTCTTGAATCCAAGCAATGGCTCGCAATAAATGGTCATCGAAAACTTCTCCCAAGTCCAAGAAACCATCCTCAAGTGCTCCATCTCAATCCCAAGCCTCAACCCCTCCTGCACCAAAACGGGTTCGCATAACAAAACCATCGTAGGAGCAACCTTCTGAGATTCCATTGGTCAGGAAACCGAGGGGAAGCAGGCCCAAATCTATACTGAGTCCAAAAGCAAAGGGCAAGGCTCCAATGGTATCCGCATCTACACAACCCGAGTCCTCTCGAGCAGTGAGGTCAGACTCATACACAGAAAGCCTTTCTCCTACCTCTCGGGTCTCAGGGACAAGAAAGAAGATGAAGGCTCAAAAAGCCACAACATCTGAGATTCCACAATCATCTGGGTAGACAGCAGGAGAACCACCCTCTGGGTTCAATGTAAGCAGTGTTTACATTAATCCTCAAATTCCTGGTGTCTTTGAAAATGCTTACAAGGATAGAGACCTATGCCCTGCTATGTATATAGATCTGGATTACATTAAGAACCTGGGATTAGATGTCAAAGAATATCTTGAACATTATGATAATCTGCTTAAGATCAACATTTCTTACACCCCGGATATGATTAGGATATTCCACAACAATCTGATATCCACATCTGCATCTGATGAGTCTGGGAAGGTCATTGTGAGGTCCATGAAAACTAAGATCAGGGGTGCTAACATTCATATAGCTCCAGATTTAATTAACTCATATTTGGGAACACATGATTTTGCTGCTGAGTTTAGGACCTTCAGTGATGAGGAGATTTTTGAGTATTTGAGGCCTGGAGAACCTTTCACTGGACTAAAGTTTGAGCCTGCAGCTATGCCTCCCCTTCAAAGGGTCATTCACTACATCTATACTAGATGTCTGGTGAACAAGGGGAGGAATTACACTCACATGTCATCCTCTGACTATCAGATGATGGCATCCATCTTGGCTAAGGAAAAGAGAAACATAGGCCAAATGGTATTTGATGAAATGTGGAGATTTAGATTCTCCAAGTCCAAGAGGATGACTGTTCCTTACCCCTGCCTGGTGTCCAAGATCATTGAGATGCACAACATTTGGCACCTCCTGAAGGATCAGAAGGTTCTTCAGCCTGTCCAGTTCAAGGAGACTCATCTTCATAGAATGAAGATAGAGGTTCAGATTACCCCTGGGTAGACTACAGTTCAAAGCAAGCAGAAGAGGAAGATTGCTTCAGGACCATCCAGAGTGCCCCAGGATGAGACACAATCCTCAGCCCCTCAGCAGCCCTCCTCTGCCCCTTCCTTTGCTCAGGCTTCAATCCAGCATTTCTTGGAGACTGAGTTTAGGAAGATGGGAGAGCAGTTCACACATGCATCCCATTCAGAAACTCAGAGTTATGTGAACACTCTCTTGAAGGCTGCTGCAGAGTACTTTTCTGGGAAGTCACTTGATCTGGCAGTGGCTGATATGAGGACTTCAGTAGATGCTTTACAAGCCTCAGTGGATTCACTAAAGGAATCAGTGGACACTAGGCTTACCTCTTTGGAAGGAAGGATGACTTCCATTGAGGATGTCATCAGAGCATTTCAAACTCCTCCTCATGCAGCTGAGCCATCAGGACCAGAGCCCTCATCTGAGCCTACTTTTGCATCACCAGTAGCATCTCCTGTGGCCTCTCCTACTCCTGTGTCACCAGCTCCTGCACCTTCAGTACCCTCTCCTGTTGCCTCTCCAGTGGTTCCTCCTGCTCCTGTCTTAGAACCTGCTCCATCACCTCCTGCTCCTACTCCAGTCTCTACTCCTTTGCTATTGCTTGAGTACCATCCTATCTCTGAGCCTGACCAGCCTCCTGCAGCTTCT